>JAQGAP010000458.1:0-34642 GCA_034697805.1 Orchesella bifasciata | reverse complement strand
GTTCTTGTAATTCTTTTTCAGCAGGTTTTTCAACAGAGCTCTGTTTCTTGGGCTTATCTAGCACCTCTGCCTTGGCAAGTTGAATATTCTCGTTGGTTTCAGAGTCGATAATCTCAACGATGTGAACCCCTTTGGCAGCGACAGTCTCGTCCTCACTAGTTTCACTTTTGGTACTGGGACCCTCTAACACAACGATTTGAATATTGTCTTTGACAATTTCCGCCCCTTCCCTTTTGGTATATTTAGATATCTCAGCAACCCAGCTCTGGACTCCAGACTCCTTTTCACTCGCTTCAAACAAAATCTCCCGTGCTTCTTTCCACAACCTGAACCCTTTTCCAATCTGCTCGACCTCGTACTCTGGGAGATGTAGCGCTTGTTTCAGTATAAACACGCTCCGGTGGTCAGATATGCGACGGACCTTTGTGATTAGCAACTTCTGCTTGAAGAGAAACACGTAGCGGTTCTTGGAACCCTCTGAGCTTGAAGGGGACGATTTGTCTGTTACCACGAACCAGTCCTGCAAAATCAGTTTATTTCAAACATCAATACTCGTTATGAGGATCTCGGAATTTGTTTGCAAATATGAGTGTTTTGACTGGCAGAACTCGCTGCATTGCCAAGATCAAGCTCAAGCCATCTTAGCATGAAAACCCTGAACAACATACACTCGAGCGATGCTATGAGAAGGTCACTCAGAGCATCACGGAAAGATCGTTATAGACCACCTGAACGAAGTGCGCACTAAAAATGTTTGGCAAAAGGGAGATAATACCGGTAAATAAAAAAGTACTCACGTGTCCAAGAAGTCGTCCAAGTTTGCCAAGCACACTGG
The DNA here is from genome assembly GCA_034697805.1 of Orchesella bifasciata. Taxonomy (NCBI): domain Eukaryota; kingdom Metazoa; phylum Arthropoda; class Collembola; order Entomobryomorpha; family Orchesellidae; genus Orchesella; species Orchesella bifasciata. Next base: position 33,807 of record JAQGAP010000458.1, on the reverse strand, counting down.
CGTCGATTCCCTCAATGGAGTTGAGAAACTTTCTATCATCAAGTTTCTGCGGTATGGCAACAAGGAACTCTAACACTCTGGAGAGAACCTCGCGCTCATGCTCGTCGTCGTGGATTCGTGAGCAAACGTCCAGCAAGTCCTTGAAAATAAGCACGTAGTCGTTTATCCGCTGGAGCGGGAGCTTCAAGTGGTCAGCTAGCGACTTGGTATCGCTTATGCGCTTGCTCACTGACAAGTCCTTCAGAAACAAAACGCTTGTTTTAATTTCTTAATCCTAATTAAACGTTTAATTGAAGAGAAATATAAGCGAAAGAGAGGTTAAGCTATAGCGAAAGAGAGGTTAAGCTATAGCGAAAGAGTATAGAGAAGAGAAGAGCGAAGGAGCAAGACCACCAGCAAGTCGGTGTGGTATGCAGATGAGATGAGAGAGTTAAAAATAATCTAGTTGCATATGCTCACCGTTTTGCATATATTGCAAAAGGAACGAGGAAGTTTGCAGTGAAAACGCGAATACATTCACGAAAACCTTCTATATCTTGGCTCCGGTCCAAATCACCAAATTTAGTACATCTTCGCTTATAAACACGGCCTTTTTGCGAAAAAATATCTGATGAGTGAGAGAATATATACGCTTTTTGCAAACTTTTCACGCATGCATCATCGCTTATTTCATAACATTACTGTCCGGTTTCTGGTTCTGCTAACCATTACGCGTGGTCAGTTTCCTTTTAAAACGGAGCGGAGCCTAAACTACAGATTTATGTTGCTTTCATCAATTTGTGGGAGGTGAGCGACCGTGGGCGTGTGTTTGGGAACTATATAGTTCTGTCCTTCAAACACGCATCAATGTCGAAATATAAACATCTCAATAAATCAACCTTTATGTGTTATATAAACTTGAATCTCTGCTTTTATCATCATTTTTATGCATGTTCCGTATAAATAATTCGGCATCAATTGAGCACATACGAAACTTTGCACCATGCACGTGTATGCGTGAACATTCCAAATTGCATTTTTCAACCCAGTTCCGCTACAGAAATCGAAGGTTGGAGATTCCAATAATTTCCCAAAGTTCTTCCCGTGAATTGTAGTACAGTCGCTCACCCCTAATTCCCGGGTCGGCTGAACGAATTTGATGTTGCACATATGAGTTTGATTAGGATATGAAGACAATAGACGCTAGCAAAAAACTGCATCATAACACAACAAAAAGTATTCGACTCGAACCCAAAACCCATGCACCATATGGCGAACCATACTTACAAGCAAAAGCCCATAAAGCAGAGTTAAATGACCGTCTTGAAGTGGAGAAGCAGACTAGATTCTTAGACTAGAAAACCGTATTAGATGCTTTGTTATGTTGAGATATGTCAAACGGATTTATTGCGAAATGCGAGATTCTAGTCAATGAAATTCGACTCATAACCAGCAAGTCAATGACATTTCCGTTGTGTATTGTGGATGCTCGTTAATCCGCTTGTTGAGTACTCCAATCTCCTGTCCCATTAACATTAGTTTTCCAAAGCGCAGTGAAAATTATGTTCACACGAGTGACGAGTTTTATTATAAAATGCAATGGAGATGATAGAAATGTCCTTACCTCGATAAACTCAAGTAGATCGAGATCGTTGGAGATAACCTCTTCGATTTTGATGTGGTCCTGGTAGTAGCGGACGTGAGGCTCAAAGTCCCGTTCCTGAAACAACATTTTGTAATTTGATCATCGGAAACATGGGAAATGGAGCAGTTGTGCGTGAAAATGAAAACTAGCCTCACCAGCCTCAGAAAGCTCTTTGCAATCATCTTTGGGTCGTCAGAGTAGTAGCGGATCGCCTCTAGGAGGGACCTGCGCAACAAACAGGCAAACTAGTTAAACTTTTGGCTCAAGGCGAATGAAATGTAATTAATCATGAGGATGACAAGCACTCGTAGTAAATGATCTAACGAGGGCTTATTAGTCCTAATTAGAAGAGAGAAAAGCAATTTGTTGACTGACGTGCTGTGAAATTGATAGATGAGTTTAAAGTCCTCGAAGAGCAGATCCCGGTACTTGTTAAACGTAACGCTGGCTTCAATCTCTTTGTAATACGACCCCATCACGAAATCCAGCTCACGGACAAACTCCTCCTCCGTCTCCAGCAACTCGTACAGAATCAAACTGAATCAAATTTTCTTATTAACTTCAAATTAATTAAAATCCACAACTCTATCCTTTAAATAAAGAATATTGGACTCACTCCCTCTCGTTCTTAAACGTGAGCGTGGAGTCTGCGAGCATCTCTTCGCCGGATTTCAGTATAATTTTTGACTTTTTCTCGCTCCCAACGCTGCTGACGCTGCTCCCACTCTTGTGTCTCATCTGCCTCGCCAAACTCAGCTTGTGTTTTGCTGGCGTTGTGTCCAGCAGCTCCACGGACTCGGGCGGAATGCTGTCCAGGTCCAGAGACGCTGGCTTCTGCTGGCCAAGCCGTTGGCGTCTGGAAACACACACTTTTTACTACAATTTCTCACATCACCCCGATAAACACAACAAAAAACACATACTTTGTTGCGGACAAGGCGGATGCTTCCTGAAGCGTCTCCCCCGCAGTTGAGGTTGAAGACCTGTACTCAGTGACAGCATGATGAGACTGGAACTCGATAACGGCTCCATCATGCGTTTCAACGCTCCTGCTTGAAAAAGTCTGTTTGATCACGGTTCTGCTCCCGTCCATCGGATCTGCGCTTTCTTCTCTCAAGTCTTCTGCCTAAAACAGATTAAACACCTCAAACGCTTTTACACGAGCCTTCATTTGCGGAAATTACAAGACAAACCGTACGATAATGCGTTTCTTGCGAGCCAACCATTTTGAAAAAATGCAGACAATACAAAAATTATAACAACACATGATAACGCTGAGCACATATATTTTCAAAAACATGGACGTGGCGTTTATTTACTTGACAAAAAAAATCATCCCAAAAATCATTGGTTCAAGTAAAAAGTAACACGTGATGAGTAGTATCCCCATTGGAATCGCAAAGATTTACCTCGATAGTTCCACTGGAAGGCACACCGGTGCCATCACTAGTGCGATCGAGACTGCCAGCGCTATGACTATTCTCGACACTACCTCTGGTAACCCCCTCGTCAACGAGCACTTTGGCGACAACGTTACTTTTATAAATAGCTTTTCCAAGTTCCTCCTCGCCGACTTCAGCGACCCTGCCTCCAATGATCCCTTTCAGCACAACCAGCTGACAGAGCAGCAGTTTAACACTGGAATCAGATAACACAGCATTTCTAGTTTCCTCGTCAGCCTGGAGCACTCCTTCCAACTCACTCGCAATAGCTTGTTTCCCAAGCAACCGTGCGAATTCAATAGCCTCTAGTAAATCGTCAATCGCTCGCTCTTTCAACTTCTCTTTTGCGTTGTTGATAACCCTCTCATCGACTCGTTTTTCAAAAACGGCCTGCTCAAAGATAACCTCGCAGCATTCGTTAAACTCGATAGGCACGACGTTGGCAGTTTCCATCAAGGTTTTGACGTCTTCCACCTCGAAAAGCACGGGGTTCTCCAGCTCAAAGGTCTGTAGCTCAAACTCGTTAGCGTTGAACATTTCACACACGAACTTCAACCCTTCCTGAGTCTCCACTATCTCCCCAGGGTAGAACTCCCCTTGTTCAACTCGCCCAGGCACGAATTTAAAGGCGCCAGTGTCATCCTCAAGAATGAGTTGTCCAGGCACAAACTTGTTAGCCCCTTGAATCTCAATGACTTGTCCAGGAATGAACTTTTTATTTCCCGGACTGACTTCCAGCATCTGTCCTGGAGTGAAGTGGTTATCAACCATGACTCCAGGTATGAATTTGTCGTTATTAGCCTGCCCTTTGACATTCATTCCGGGAGTGAACCAGCCATCAATGACTTTACCTCCAACGACGGTGTGGCCTTGAACACTCGCTTTAACAACCGGCGCGTTCTCCTTGTTGATCTCCTCAACAACTTCACCAGAATGGAGCAGGTATTTAACAGGAGGAGGCAAGTTATCCTCCTCCATGCTAGCGTCAGGAGCGATCTGGACAGACTTCCTCCTCTCGTCCATTTTCCCTTTGACCTTGGCAATCTTCCCGTGATCAGGCATGATCTTCTCTTCAGATTTCAACACATCCATCTCGGCCTTCTTCTCTTTATCCGAGAAAAGCTGTGTAAGCGCAGCAATGCTACCCTTCCTCTTCCCAACATTCCGTTTCTTGACGCACTTGAGCCCCTTCCCAGGGTGAATATCATCGGTGTACTTGCAAGTTTTAAACAGTAGGTTGTCCTCCATGAGTTCACTGAGCACCTCAAGATCGTACTCCTTGACTTTGTAGTTATACTTGAACCCGATCGTGTGGTTGGAGATCTGTATGTCCGTGATGATTCCTCTCGCTAGCTGCATCTCAATCTCGTCTGGAATCAACAGCACCTTCGAGTCCAGCATGTAAAAGTACTGCTTCGACGTTTTTGAGTTCATCTTTGGCACGATGAACTGGAAGTGTTTGTATTTGAAGAGCGAGTTCCTCGTTATCGTGCATTTTGAAACGTGGTTAACGTCCAGGTACGACTTGATCGGGATGTAATTATGATTCGGGTTGTAATTGGATGTGATCCTACACGCCGAGCTCTTGTATTTCTTTGCCTCTGCTGGAGAAATCGGAGGGAGTATCGGGAAAAAGTGGTTTGTTTTAGGTAGCCCACGCGTGGAACCCGTTATTCGACAAAAATTTGACATGTTGGAGTTTTGGAGTTTGCTAACACACTAAAAAGGTGAGCTTGTAGTTAATTTTCAAGGGCTCGTTTTGACGTGAGACGGTTCGTTTCGTCAAGATAAATCTACAACGTTGTAGATTTATCTTGCTTTCGTTCCGTTCGCATATTCTTTTGTGTTTTTTAAACAAGAATCTCGTGTTCCTACTCACTACAAAATGTTGGAATTTACGTTTACCTTACCTTCCCGTGTTGAAGCCGCTGTATTGCTACAAGATTGTTGCAAAAAAAGGTGTAGTCAGAACGCTAATTTACACTTTACAAGCTATACTCTCTCGGCACCCAGTTTTTGGAATGGTTTTTCCCCCGTGCGAAAACCAAAAATAGAAATTACATACCACCTTATCTCACATCTAACTCCTTATACTCATCGCTACTTTTCTCTCGAACAGGAAGTACGCGAAAACCATCCTCCATCTACTTTTTTTACTCTGCATCTGGTTCCGATTCATAAAACCTGCTTACTCACTTCATGCTACGTACATGTTTGTCTTGCACGAACGCTTATCATAATTTATTTGTTAACTCGAAATTTTTATCATTTATACAGTTCCAGTTTAATTTTTGGGGTGTTGTGAGACATACGGAGATTTTTGTTTTAAATCCTGTTTCAATTGATAAGCAGTTCGGCACCTTGAGTACATGAGTTGTTGTTCGAGAGGTAAGGATCAGCCAATGAGAGCAAGGTTGGTTGGCATACGCTCGCTTGCTGTGTGGCTCTTGTTTCGGAACACTTTTCATTGAGAAGTGTATTTTTTCTCAAACCTTGCACTTTTCTCTACTAATTGGTGTGTGCGCTTCTCTGTATGGATTATGGACGGATGCAGCAGCCCACTCCCGAATTATGATGCTTCCCAAGTTACGTGCGCTACGTAATGTCCACCCACCCGATTGAGTTCTGGTGGTCACCTACAAACATGCCGTCACGGATCGTTTTTTTTTTAACTTGGCTCACACTTTGCGAACACGAAATGAAGCCATCACGTCGGCGCATACTATATTATATGAATGTTCGTAATTAAAAAAGTTGGCTTCAGCACAAACAAACCTATGCAATCATTTTATCGTGTGTCTTGCAATGCCCCATTATTTAACTTTAACGCTGCGTTCATTGCTTTACATTTTTGTAAAAGCCATGAATTTCTGCATATCTAACCGTCTTCTAAGAGAATTTTTGCATATCGTCTGCCTAATTTCGTTCTCCAATCCAAGCTCTTAATTTAAGTACATTTGAAAAGATTTTACGGATGAAAGAAATTAAACTATTGTTTACGCAATATCGCAAATAAAATCATTGGGGTCAATTGAGACTATCTTACAATTAGAAAGCTAGCTCAAAATTCTGAAACCAAAGTCTTTAAACCGTGGACTGGAAATTTTATGGAGATCATTTTTTATACTGGTCATACCTTGCGAAAATGCGTCAGTTTTGAAATATTTTAGATTGAAGGCGGCACCATCCTAATCTATCCTAACATACCTATTGTACTAAATTGGTATTTCTGACGATGGTAAAAACCTAATCCACTTGCATTCAACCTGTACACCAATTTAACCTAACCTTTCACATAACCTAACCTTGATTTTTAGATAAAACTGTCACCGAAACCTTTATTTACAGGCATGTTTACCCTGTACACAGCTTTCGCCGATTTAACCTAACCTTTATTATACTATATTACTAACTATTACTATAGAACCGACACCATGTTGGGCTGATTTTTTCGGAACGAGTGTGTTTTCGCAACAAACCAATACCAAATAATTTTTCCCAGCCATATTTCAAGTCGAATGATGTATCGCATTAGCCTCTATCTCAGGGGGCCTCGTTCTAGGAATATACCTGTTTTCGGCTTTTGGACCAAATATGCTTCAATTTCTAGGAAATGCTGATGTAATTAGTTTAATGGCTGCACGTAAGTTAGCAAAAAGGTGCGAAAGTCAATAAATGAATAAAGATACCACGTTCCCTATTGCACATAATTAAAAACACATACGATTTAATAGGATAGGAGGATGAGCGTGTACATATAATAAATCACAAGAAATAGCCCCTAATCATCATCATCCTCATCATCAAATAGCTCGTCGTCGTTAAATAGGTCCTCGTCAATGGGCACAGCAGCAGGTCGACTGGTGCCTGGTTCATCAATGTTAAGTTTCTTAATATCGGGTACAACAGCGTCATCATCGACGTCTTCAAGCTGGAAGTACTCGTTGTAGTAGTTCATGTTGCTGAGGTCGTTGGTGACGATCACCTCGTCCTGCTCCTCGTCTCCGTCCTCGTTACTCTCGTCCCTCGAGTAGCTCACGTACTCATCGCCCTCGTCATAAGCACTCATCTCGTTCGCCAATTCGGGGTTAAACGTGAACATGTCACGACCAGACAGCTGCAATTTTAATATCATTACATTGTATATTGTACAGAAACATTAGAATTTTCATAATGAAGTAAAGTTTTACCCCGATCTTGTTTCCAGCCTTGAACCTCTCCTGTTTCTTGTCAAGTTCCTTCTTAGCAGCCTGTTTCTTTTCCTGGAGCTTCCTCTTCTTCCACATCATGAAGCTCTCAAGCGTGACTTTAGTAAGGTTCTGAGAACTGAGAGCAGCCCTTTCCCGTTCAATCAGGTCCTCGAGCGACACCTCATCCCGGAGTTTCTTAGTCTCCTCGGCAAGTTTCTTTGCATCTCGTTTCAGTATGAACCCTGGGGGCAGCGCGTGCTTGTAGTGACAACTGTCCCCATTCGGACACTGCCAGAACCAACCGTACTTGTTCTTCTCCACCGCGTCAAGGAAGAACTTGCAGATCTATTCACACACAACAATATTTTGTTACACATTCGAAATTCCCAAAAACGCAGTAAAATAAAAATACACGCAAGCGACTCACGATATCAGTTTTGGGCATCCCTTGATTGCCTTCGTTCCCGTGTTTCTTGGCGACGACTTCCTTGAGCTTCTCGTCATCCCAGTTCTCCATGGTGTCTCCTTCGGCGTCCTCGCCCTCCCGCATATCGCAGTACAAGCTCCTCTTCTCTGCCTTCCTCTCGACCATCAAATCATGGGAAAACTTGCACTTGTCCCCCTTCCCACACTGTCCTTGTTTAAAAAACGCACAAAGAATAGATTTAGGGTCCGCCCCCTTCTCCACCTTCTGGACTGGTTTGAAAATCTGCCCAAGAATCTCATCATTGGGATCAGGAGTTTTCTTGGCCAATTTCTCAGCCTCCTTAGCCTGATCTAGCTTCCTGGATGAAGGGTTGCCTCCAAAATGAACCTGCTTCTGGACCTGCTGGATAAACTTTTGCTGCTTTCCTCCCTTCTTGTTCTTCAACCCAAACGTCTTGTCCTGGAAATACATTACATTACAGTTTAACATCACATCACATCACAATATGTTTCAAGCCTCACGAACTCACCTCGATAACCTTCTCCTTCTTCTTCGCCTCAGTCTTCTTGCTCGGCCCAGCGGCCTTTGGAGCAGCTTTCGGTGGCATCCCGAACCTCTCTTTAAACAATCCCTAATCAACCAAGTTCTCCTATATCTCGTTCGTGATTGTAAACGCTTCTTTAATTCAAAGCAAAAGTGTAATCCACCATTAAAATAATTTACATTTAAAAGCACCCGTTTAATAAAAATTAATTCCCCCAAAGTTGAAGTTCGGAAATACGCAACTCAACACCTGCGAAATAAGACCGACAGAAAAACAAAAAAAAAACCTGAACATTTGGTAGCTCAAAACTCGCGGGCTTCCACATAGCACCGGGGCCATCTGGCAGAGTGGATACAGAAGCTGTTCAAAAATGCAATTGAAGAAATAGGTTACGTCTGTAGCAAAAGAGCAGAACTGAATGGAAAATTTGGAGCATCACACACAAGCGTGCATTGCACAAGAAAAAAAAGAAGGACGGACAGACAAAACAAGGTTGTTGTGTAGTGTATCTAAATCACGCTAGTCCAGATCCATCCCATGTTGAAAATAGAATGATACACACCCACGTAGTTGATCAGGTAACGAAGTGAACATGGTAAGGATAGGGCATTAATCAGCAGGCAGGGTCGAGAATAAAATGCACAAACGGACTACACGGAACAGTGCAAGAAACGAAAAAAATAATTATTTATTCCCCATTTTAAACTAAAATTAAAGGTGTAAACAGTTCGCAGTAGTTTTGATTGAAAATAATAATAATAATAATTAGGCAGGAGCGTGAGAAGTAGCGAGATAGTGAATATAAAATGGTTAGATAACAAAGCTTAGGTGTTTAGTTAGCTAGTTGAGTAAATATTTATTTAACATGTTGGTGAGCAGTAACGGTGGGACTAGCACTGGCTCTTACGTCAGCAGTGGAGGCTTGGTCGTGCTCAACGGAAATATTCAGAATTGTAACGGATACAACGTAGTGCCTGGAAATGGCGTCGTTGGCGTTGAGCCCATTCAGGTGAGTTTATTGCTGTTTATTACGGAACAGATGATTTTGGGGTTGGAGGAATTTTGAAATAATGACTGAATTGAAATAATTCCAGGCGACCATCTGGCACTGCCTCAACAACTATGCGTATAGTGACGCCTGCTTCCTCGCTGAGAGGGTTCACGCAGAAGGTAACTAGACCTCACTTTAGCTAATTTAATTAATTTAATTAATAATCCAAGTGAAACTGAACAAATTTCAATGTAAATCCCCTCTCGTTTGTATAGCCCCCTCTGACGAGACGCTGCACATCTTATCTTCAGCGTACTACCGTTCTGGTCACAAGACGAAAACGTACGTGTTGCTCTCGACGAATTTATTGAAATCGCCGCACTACATGACGCCAAAGAACAGGTACCTGCTGGCGCTAGTTTGTTTCGAGCTGGAAAAGTACGCAGAGGCGGAGACGACGCTGTTGAAATCGATAAAGCACGAGCCAGGGAACCTCACTAGTTTGCTGGACCAGCTGGAGCGAACATACGGGGACATTTGCGCGTTCGCTATCAAGTTGTACGCCCTTGTTTGTGTTCAGACTGAGAGGAACTCGAACGCGTTTGAAGGATTCTCCAGATGCCTCAAGTTAAACCCGTTCCTATGGAACTGCTATGAACACTGCTGCAACACCATGAGCGGCACTGACAAGATCCTAAAAAATAAAAATATTCAGAGAGTTTTTCAGGTAAGTACTTACAAAGAGAGCTCTTCATTACCAAGATCTGAATTACACCTAATATCGTTAATTTTGCTCGTTTGCAGCTCCCCGACAGCACGCTGCAATCGCAGAGCTCAACGACGAGCGTGACCCCAACGCCAGCGTCAGGTGGAGTACCCCCTTCGTCGTACCTCCCCGTGTTGATAGGTTCAACAGCGGCGAGTCTAGTGTTACAAGAGCCCCAGAAGCCCGAATCAGCTTGCGCCCCAAACGAGCCAAACTTTAATCAGAATAACCAAAACTACTACGCGAAAGATTTAAGCCTCAACTCGTCATCCAATAACAACTTTACTTCTTCCACCACAACGCAGAGCACTGGAGTGCTACACCCCTCCAACAGGAACAACATTAAACCCAGTAAAAGGAATTTATTCACGAGCACTCCCATGGGGAGTGGAAACCAACCCAACACTACCAGTTTTGGTATCATACCCTTGCTCATGGACAGCTCCAACGCCAGCACTGTTAACTCCAACACCAGTGGCGGAATCAACGCTGCTATGAGCCCTTATTCACCCGTTCCCTCCGATTTTGAGCACGACGGCGGACCGCCTGCTCCCAGCGGAAGCGAACCTAAACCAAAAAAGGTGAGACAGTATTCATTTTTATACACGGGTCTATTGTATAACGGGGCGAATTTGATAGTTTAATAGCAGCTTTATATAACTTCACGTGAGATTTTATACACTTCCCGATTCTAAGTTTTCTATTACTGAGCTGAATTGTACATATATGTATGAAATGTTGACTGTCCGCGTGTAATTCGCCTCTGTATACGACCCGTTAGCATAAAATTCAGCGAGAAAATCCGGCTTGATAACCAGGTTTTTATAATTAGCCATGTTTACGAACTCCATGGCAACAGCACCAAGCACAACCGCACGGTTCAGGGACACCAAGTCAAATGCAAGGTACGGTGACGATCTCTACGTCTTCAAACGCGACGGTTCGTCGTTCGTCCCGGCTGTTCACCCACCACCACTCCCACAGTCATTTTCTGAAGGAGAACAACAAGCAAGCGCAAATGCTGTCCACCCCTCCCGCCTCGAATGTTAACGCAATCGGAACGCCAGACTCTGGAAGCGGCGGCAGGAGGTCAAAGAAGCCAAGCGCTCCGAATAATAGCTCGGTGTTGAAGCCAAAGCTGAGGTTGAACAAAAGCAACGTAGGAGGAGGCAGCTCAAGCAGCACCAGCACGGTGACTGGTGAAACTAACGTGGAACATAAATGCGAGAGCACGCTGGACAGTTCCTCCGAGTTTTTCAGGATCGTGATGGAGAAGAGCGAGGTGGAGGCTAAAGAGATTGTAAAGAACCCAGAAGTTTGTAGTGTGTCGAATATTGAGGCGTTCAGGAACGGCGTAGACCCGTTGCTCCACATCCTGTCAAACTTATCGGCTCCGTACACTTCCCAAACTACTTACAACTGCGTGCTCGCGATAGCTCAGTACCAACGTCTGAAACCTTCTCAGCAGGAAACTGGGTGGGTTGTCGGGAACGTTGCAAGGTGTTATTTTGAACTTGGGAATTACGAAGACTCGATTAAGTACTACAGGCGGATGATGGAGCTGGAGCCTTGGAGAACTGACGGGCTGGAGTGGCTCTCTACTGCCTACTGGCATTTACAGAAAGAGACTGAGCTCTCCGCTCTGGCTCAGGATCTTATGAAGTCTAATAGAACTAATGAGGTGGCCACTTGGGTCGCAGCTGGCAACTGCTTCAGTCTTCACAAAGAGCACGAGACGGCTATCAAGTTTTTTAAACGGGCCATGCAAGTCAACAGCTCATGCGCGTATGCGTACACGCTCCTAGGACACGAGTATGTGTTGACTGAGGAGCTGGAAAAAGCTATGAGGTGTTATCGGGCGGCTACCAGGATTGACAAGAACCACTACAACGCTTGGTACGGCATGGGCATGATCTTTTACAAACAGGAGCGCTACGAACGGGCTGAAGTCTACTACAGGAAAGCTCTAGCTATTCATCCCAACAACAGCGTGCTTCTATGTCATCTTGGAGTGGTGAGTTGGTAATTAAAATGAGTAAAAAAATAATAATATGGGTTGAATTTAATATGTATTTCTTATGAATTCAGGTGCAACACGCTCTTGGGAAGCCGGAAAAGTCGCTGACGACGTTCACTCGCGCTCTGGAGGCGAACACACATGACCCGCTTTGCAAGTTCCATAGGGCTTCCGTGTTATTTGGGATTGGGAAACTTGACGAGGCGCTTGAGGAGCTCGAGGAACTCAAGGAGATCGTCCCCAAAGAGTCCCTTGTCTACTTTCTCATCGCCAAGGTATTTGGGGTCATACGAAACTTTAGCAATTGTTACTTTGTTGATGTTTTTGTGGTGAAAGCTAATAAATATGCACGTGTTTGTAGATCTTCAGCAAAAAGGGTGACACGCATAAGGCGCTGCTGCATTTCAGTTGGGCGACGGACCTGGACCCAAAGGGAGCGAACAACCAGATAAAAGAGTCAATAGAGCCGGTTCTGAACAGGACTGGTAGTACTGTAAACGTGTTACTCCATAATACGGCAAACGCGACAGTGGAGCAAGCTACGAATAACGACGAAGAGGAGGAGGAGGACGATGACGATGATGACGACGATGATGATGACGAAGAGGAGGAGGATGATGAGGATGAGGACGACGAGGAGGAGGAGGAGGAGGAAACACAAACGCAAGAGGAACCTAATCGAATTATCGATAATCTACGTGTCACCAGGAGTAATAGGAGGAGCGACGAAACTAATTCTAACAATAGGAGAAATTAAACGCTATTTAAATTAATACGCTCTGCTTTTTGTACATAATATTATTTGTTCGTTTAATTCTGGTTCAATAAACACTTCATTATTAATTCTTTTTGGGTCTATTTACATCATCATCACGATACAAACTCGTTAATACGGTAAAATACAAAAGTGTAGTGTTTCACTGCTGAGCACACTCTGATTTGGTTTCCTCCTGAAATGGATCGATGCGTTTTGGCTTAGGAGGAGATGGTGTTAGTTGAGGTTCGAGATTCTCATTGTCGTTAGGTACTTCAACTAGATCGGTTACTTTAGGTTGATGCTCGCTCGGGTTCTTCTTGTAAAAGTCTAGCTTCGCTTTCACCATCTTCAAATTGGCTTCCGTTTGGACTCTCAGGTGCTTGTTATACTTTAGCTCCCGTTTCAGCTCGTTGTTCTCACGCTCCATCGACAGTTTATACATTAGCAGCGTGTCGCGCTCGGTGCGGAGGGACTCCAACTCCGATGACGTTGTGGACGACGAACCCGATTTGTACTGCTTTAGCTTCTTTGTGTACTCCGTTCTCAGGTTCTCGAAACGGTCGCGGTACGTCTACAAAATTATCAACGTTTAGTTTAACACTTTACGAGCACGAACTTGATTATCATAAATTGTAATGTTATACTCACGTCAAAAAGCTGCAGTGTTTCAGACTTGAGTTTTTTAATCTCGATGGCAAGTTCAGTGTCGTTTTTTGAGATCCGCTCCAGCTGCGTGTTAATGTTAGCGGAATGCGTGTCTCCTCTCTCCAGGTCCATTTTCAGCTCGGCATTCTCGTTCGTTAGCTTCTTCACCAGGCTTCTCAGTCGCGTCAACTCTTGCTCAACTGCAATTTCAAGAAAAATCGTGTTTACACTCCTTTTATAATCTCAATCTCCTGCTCGTGTAATCGCAAAATCATAAATGAACCCACCTTTAACGCGCCTCTCTTCGACCTCGCTAAAAAGACTGTTTCCCCTGCTGCCTCCAGCCTCCCTGACCTGTGACGTTTGAGCACCTCCTCCAAGATTCTTGATCTCATCCTTCAACGCGAGCATCTCGTTCTGCATGAGCGCCATCTCCTCCTCCTTTGCGTTTTCAATCTCTTTAACCCTTGATTGTAGCTCTTTGACAACAGAGTCTTTGCCCTCAATCTCCTCCGTGAACGAAGCGATAGCGCTTCTGCACCCATCCAACTGCTCAGTGAGTCGCTTAATCTTCTCCGTCTGGCTCGTCAGCAGCTCATCCTTTTCCCCAAGCTGGGCTCTCAAAGTCCTCTGGCTCTCTTTGAGTCCCTCATAATCTGAATAATTGGATCCTCCAGGTCCTCCTGACTTTACTCGTTTTAATATCTCAACCTGCGTTCTGAGCTGCTCCACCTCCTTTCCTTGGGTCTCGTTCTCCTCCCTCGCTGTTGTGATCTCCTCTGTTAAGCTCGAGATCTTCTCGTTCTTCAACAACTCCTTGGCTTTTGCTTCATCTCGGAGCTTCTGTAACGCTGCCTTTGACTCCTTTTCCTTCAACTCCAACTCCTCTCGCAGGAATTCTACTTCTGTCGAGTGGGTCTTCTTCAGGTTCTCGATCTTCAGCAACAGCTTGTGGTTCTCTTCCTTTAGCTGCTCCATCTTTCACGCATCTTTTGTCTCTTTCACGCTTCACTAACTTTTATTTAAATTATACGTCACTATAAAGTTGTCAAACAATTAAAACACGCTCAACTGAAGATTAACGATTATCAAGGCACTTTGTTTTAAAAAAAACTTAAAATTTAAATTTAATGAAATGTAACTGAATATAAATGAAAAGGTAATTAACTTAAAATTTAAAAGTGGTTTGTTGAGGCGGTATAGGAGCAGATCGGAATGAAAAGGAATTTCACTTGTGTTGACACAAACCAACGGACAGGTACACAAAAATCAAGTTCCCTCGCCCGTCTCTGCTTATACCGACGCTCTATGGCTTGACTCGGAATCATGCTAACCAAACAAAGGATCTGCTGAGTGCAGTGGCTTCTCGAACAATTGGAAATTTGGGTAATATATTTTGATATATGACGTTTTAATAATTCATCTATTTACATTTTTATAAAACCCATGAATTCCAGCATATCTAACCAGCTAACCGTCTTCTAAGACAATTTTTGCATATCCTTCTCCAATCCAAGCTGTACATTTGAATAGTTATAAATAGGTTGTTTACTCGATATCGTAAATAAAATCATTGGGGTCAATTGATAAACTCTGTTAGAATTATAAAGCTAGCTCAAAATTCTGAAACCCGAACCTGTGATTCTTTAAACCGTATTCGTCAGCAAGCAGTTTTCAAATTTTTGAAGTGGTTAAAAACAAACCCTTCATTCGCATGGAGTAGATTCAACGAAACCATTGCCTGCAACGACATTATTCAAGTAAGAAATTGGGGTGAAGTGAGAAACTCTTTGTTGAATGGATTGCTTATCATTTCCTCAAAGTAAAATTAAATCTAAAAGTTGCCCAATGCTCATAGGTTTCTAAACGGCATGAAATGATTGAATTGAAATAAGACATAAAACATGAAAACTCCCAAAAAATCGATATACTGAATCGGGTTTTATTTAAAAAATGTTTAAAATAATTTAGAAGAACTTGACTCCATCAATAGTAATTCCATCGGCTCCGTGCATAACCTCACATTTCCTAGTGTCCATCATGCTATTGAGGAGTATTCCTAAAACGCGATCATCCATCCCAGTGAACGTTTCATCCTGTAGTATTTCGAAGGATGTGGCGATACCTCCGTTTTGGAGCCCGTTCTTTTTCGCATAGTCATACAGCCTTTCGTACCACCTCTCCTTTGGTATAAACCAGATAACTAGACTATCCACACCTTGGGCACTTGGTTGTTTTGCCCCTTTTGCTTTCGGTATTACGACTGAAGCACCTGGCTTGTTCGGGACTGCATGCTCATTGTCAATCAAGTAGCTGAACAGTTCTGTTATAAACTCCTCTGACAAGTCACGGGATATGTCGTTGTTCGTGAATAGCGGCTCCACACGAGTTAATATGAACTGGTTCGAGCTCGCGCAGTGCGACTGCAGCAACTTTGTCCACATTTCGAACTGACGTGAACGGGTTGCTGGGTTCGGCTGGAGACTAAAGGTTCGGTAAGCAAAACAAATACGTAATTAAATTCAACATTCTACTTACAGTGATTCGTATTAATATAGTTGCGATTGGTTTCGAACTTACGTGAAAAAGGGTGGAAAGTTGTAGAACTGTTCGAAAAAGTTTGAGGAACCGGATGCCATGGCGAAGCCTCTTTCAGTATATTTTAACTATCCTGCTTTTAAATTTAGTGAACAATCGCCTTTAGATGGCAAATAACTAAACGTGTTCAAAGAATTTAAAGAATTTATTTAGCAGTTGTCAATAAAGGTAATGCATAATTTATACCGCCGTTTGTTTTGAGCAACAACACAGCTGACGTACAGGATTAAAGGAGAGGTAGTGATTACCATAACTGCAATACTAAAACCTGCGAATTAATTCTTTTGAAACAGAATTTATAAGAGGCTAGTATTCAAATAATGGCTAAAATCTTGGGAATTCGTCCTGAAGAAAGTATAGCCTACCCCTCAGCGTGAATTTTATGGGCTCGGAAATTCCTTTGTTTTACTTTCGAACTCTTCTTTGTTTTGTCAGAATTGAGTAGCAGTTTTATGCCGTTTTCAGCCTCAAATGATTAAATTTCGAGATTTACACTTTTGTATTAATTTAGTTGTAAAAGGTAAAGTTTTTATTTTAAAATTTACTTTAAATATCCTTTAATGTAGTTTACTCATACTCGATTTGCTAAGATTTATAGCATAATCGTCCGGCATTAAAACTTTGCTACGATGTTCTGTGCTGTAGAGTAGTATGCACACTGCCCCGAAATTCTCCAGAGACCGATTGTATTTCTGAGGTCCATATAAAAGTACAGAGTAAGTACGCGATTGAGTAAAAATGATATTTGGGTATAAAAAAAGGTTTTGAGAAAAACAACAAGAAAGTGATCAAACCAGCAAGTTTAGCTGGGTTACGTTTGACCCCGAATCTCTTTTAAGCTCAAAATTCTCAGTAGAAGGTCAAAATCAGCCATTTAAACGTGAATGCGTGAACGATGAATTGAGGAACGTAATATATTTTAATGGGTTGCTAAGTTTAAGGAGATAAATAATGGACGAACTGGTTGGGTATATCAGCAAGTACGAAAACTCGTAAATCAATCGATTTGGGGCTGGAGGTTAATTCATCATTTTATAGGTGAGTTGCGTTGTTTGTTTGTGTACTGTATTAGTGAACAGCTGATTAATGAGTTGAATTTATTTGCAGGTTAGTTAGTTAGGTTTGGTTTGGGATGTTGACGTTAACAAAGAAGTTGCGTCGCGAGCAGGAGAGCAGGGATGATCAGTCCGGCGGCGGGGGGTCCTCAACTGATAAGCAAGACGCTCATCAGTTCGAGTCTAACAACAACGACATTAACCCGCAACGGGGACCTTCTAAACGAGTCTCTGTTCGTGATCGGCTACTAGTCAAAGAGGTGCGTTTAACTTCACTTTCGTGAACCTTAGCATCAGCTTTGATACTGATAAGCACGTGTTTTGTGTAGGTCCAGGAGCTGAATTCAGCGTTGCCATCATCCTGCGAGCTAAAGTTCGACGACCCCGATAAGCTGCACGACTTTCACTTGACCATCACGCCTGACGAGGGATACTGGAGAAACGGAATCTTCGTTTTTCACGTTCACGTCACCGAGGAATATAACTTTGCTGTGAGTTACTGCTCACGTATATCTATTATCTATTGTGAATCTGTTCGAGTTAATGAATAATAACAAATGTGGTTACAGCCGCCAATCGTGAAATGCAAAACTCGCTTGTGGCACCCCAACATAAATGAGGAGGGGTCTGTGTGTCTGAGTTTGCTCCGCCAGTCGTCCATTGATGAGATGGGGTGGGCGCCCACTCGAAGACTCAAGGACGTCGTCTGGGGACTCAACTCACTCTTCACTGTACGTTTTCGATAATCTCACTCATTCGGTTAATAATTTATGCAATTAACAAAATGAGTTTCCTGTAGGATCTCTTGAACTTTGACGACCCCTTGAATCTGGAGGCGTCAGAGATGTACCAGAAGGACGCGCACGCGTTCCAGCAGCGCGTGAACGAGTATATCCAGAAGTACTCAAATAAGAAGGGATCGTCGAGTAGCAGTAGCTCTAGCTCTAGGAGATAAAAAGGCTTGAAAATATGAAAATATATATCTACTATTCAGCATACGTGTATTATATCCACTCTCCACCGTGTAATTTTCTTTTGTAAATCACTGTACACTACTGTTCGTGTAATTAAACAAACTCGTACCGTTTCAAAACGATTTCTAAACACTTGACTTTATGTTTCTCCGAACGCTGCGTTTCTTTTCCCATATTAAAAGATGCCATGAAGTTGTGCGAATGCGAGTAAAATGCGAGTAAGTCTATAACGATAATTATTTAATAAAAGTAAAGAGGTGAGAATGTACAAGAGGAAATAGACTGCACTAGAGCGTATTGATATCGAGGCAACTAAGATAACTGTACAATAAACACGGCAAGACGTAGTATAACATGATACGGTTTACAGATCCGCTCGCACGCGTCTAATATGTAATGGGTAAATAAAAACAATTAAAATGATGATAAAAAACAAAAGAAAAAAGTATTTAGTTCCGGTGTCGGAATAACGTGGAGTAGAAGAAGGTTGGTTATCTAGTCGAAGCGGTAGTCACTCTCTGCCATGTCTATAGCCCATCTGAACTTGTCGCGCTGAGTCTTGTTGTACACCTTCTCGATTGGAACGTCCCATTTCTTACACCTGCGATTAACAACATTGTAATTAGTTATCACGTTTTCAGGACAAATTGACATAATAAGACAGGCGATCTCACCAAGCAACACTGATTCTTGGATCAAGATAGTTGAGCTTGGATGTTCCAAGAGCGATCTCCTTGCCCTCCTCCTTGTCGGCTTTATTCAGCTCCAGCTTCTGCAGCTGCTCCTTCAGACGCTTCATCTGC
Organism: Orchesella bifasciata; assembly: GCA_034697805.1. Lineage (NCBI taxonomy): Eukaryota > Metazoa > Arthropoda > Collembola > Entomobryomorpha > Orchesellidae > Orchesella > Orchesella bifasciata. The sequence goes on along the minus strand of JAQGAP010000458.1, from coordinate 14,974 downwards.
GCCGTCTTCTTCTCAAATTCCCTACAAAACACGAATTCAATTCAATTTATAAAAATACATGCTCAGCAATATTGAAAGACAATAGATATAATTTCCAACTGACTTAGTCCCTTTGCCGCAGTTCTTGAGGTCCTGTTTGACGCCTTTGATCTCGTCCTTCTTGTTGGTGATCTTGGTCATAAGATTCTCCATGCTCTTCTCGTGCGTTTTGGGCACTGCCCGTTGATGGTTGCAGAGAATAGCGACGGCTCTGTTGGCCCTGTTGTACGCCAAAACCTTCTCGGCGACAGACCCGTGCTCGGGGGTCAGCTCGTCCAGCTGCTGCTGCAGCGTGTGGGACGCGTTGTACGTACGGAACACCTTCGCCGTCAATCCGCTCATCAACTCGTTCAGGTGCTTGTTCAGCACCGTTGTCTGTTTAATTATTTCATTTGAATTATTAGTACCACAATAATTGATAAAATAATGAAATAAATAACGTATAACTCAAGATTCATATGAATCTTGGTACAACTCACATTCAACCGATCGAAGAGGTCGTCCCCCTCCTTCTTGTTCTCCATGAAGATCTTCAAGTTCTTGTAGACCCGTTTCTCAACGGGCACCTCGTTATAATACCGAATGGAATCCTTCCCGAGAAAGTCAAAGACGACAATGTTCTCCTTCCCGTCCTGCTCGTCAATGAGTTGGATGTGCTCGTACCTCAAGCTGCAGCAGCCAACAGTATCAGCCTGATCCTCGTCCTTCTCATTACCAGCCCTGAGCGCAAGCTTATCGATGAAGTAAAGCGCGGTAGCCCGTTGCCTGACCCTCATTTCTTTACTCTTGAAGTCGTCCATATACGTTTTCCTGATCTTGTCAATGTGTTTGGCTAGTTCCCTGGCCTTCTCGTACTTCATCCAGTCCTTCTCCCCTTTCAACCTGGACGTTGGGTTCAGCATGACGTATTTCTGTTGTCCTTGTACGTTTTCAGTCCAGCAAGCGAGCCAGGTAACGGTGTTGTCGTGTCTAACCTCCTTCCACTTCCTCCCCTTTGGGGCTTCAGGCCACTTGGAATCCTTGCTGCAGTTAATGATCACATCCTCCGGCACTACTCGCCTCTTCAGCATGCCCATCTTTGGGTGGTCGCCTCTTCCTCTGAACAGCCCTGGCGGCTCTATCCGGAAGTTGCCAATCTTCTCCTTATGCCCGTCTATTACCGCGATCCCGTACTCCTTCACCAAGTTCTCGTTCTCCTCCTTTATCTTCAGCTTCTCCTCCTTGCTCATCTGCTTCCTCTCCTCAGATTTCAACTTGTAGTACTCGTTTATCTCACGGAAATCACACTTCTTCAAGTCCGTTATCAGGTCACGCTCCTCGCTCGTCATGCTCTTTCGCCAGTCCTGTAATTATAACAACACATTTATGAGTATTTGTGTTAACGAATCAACATAAGAACGATTCATCAAGTAATTGTCGCCTTTCTTGGAGGCGCAAAGCGGGAGAATCCCCGTTCCGCGTACTATGAGAAGATCGTTGCTGTTCGCTGGCGTTCCCAAAACGGGCGATAAGCGTGGAAAATCGCACGTGCACGCAACTCCCCACGCCATCAGCAGCGAAACGTATTGAATCGTAAATTGTGATAAAAAGAAGTGGGTAACAAACCTTGAAAAAGTTGTGATTGAACTTCTCTTTCGTGGTGTAGTCGTGTTCAATGAATCTTGAGTAGAAGCCAGCGATCTCCTCAGCATCAGAGCTCAACTTGAAGACCTTCCCGTTATACCTGAACTGAACGCTTTTTGGTATTTTGTCATAAGCTGGGGCGAAGACGGGTCCTTTATGCTGGAGGAAATTCCATTTGACGCCATCGTCTCTTGGTGCTTCTTCCCACCACTTCCAAACCTCCTGCTCTTCCTCCTTCTTCACTTTTTTACGGGGGGAGTTCGTTGGCGTCGATTTTTGGGAAGACGAAGGTGTCGGTTTCTTGCTTGATGATGTTTTCTGCTTCTTTACTGGCTTCTTCTTCTTCTTTGAACCGTAGTCGCTGCCGTCTGAGTAATCTTCGTCATCGCTCGACTGCGACCGCGCACGCTTCTTCGCTGGCTTCTTTGTGCTTGCTCGGGACATCTGTTGATTATTTAGTATGATTAGTCTTAATTACACATTTAATGAGGTTTAGTGTAATTCAAAATGGCATAATTAACTCACGAGGGGAACGTCATCGTCAGACATGGGTTCCTCCTTCTTAACTTTAGTCTTGGCTGACAATTTGGTGGCTCTAGCGCTCTGGAAACATTTAAACAATCCAATTAGCATGACAATTCATAACATTTAACACAAAAACTTGATCTAAAGAGTTAAACCGCACCAGCGGAACATCGTCTTCAGAATCAGAGGCAGCTGGTTGTGCATATATTTTTTTGTCGGGACTCCTGCTGACGCTTCTGCTGTTATTAGCGTTTTTAACTGGGGAGCTATTGGCGGAGCTCATGCTAGCATCTTGTCGCTCCTGCTTGATAACGATCTCCCCATTGTTTTTACTCGCACTCGAGCTCTTTGAGGGGGAGCTCGACGAACTGCTCTTGTGCTTATCCTTGCTCTTATCCTTCTCCTTATCTTTACTTGAGGATTTGTGGTGGTGGGACGAGGAGCGATCACGATCTCTCTCTTTAGAACGGTCCTGTCAAAATACCAGTCAAATGTCAGCTGTTATGTTAGTTCGATTAAATCATTATAATTAAAAGTGATTAAGTGTTTCACTGACCCGATCATGATGTTTGTGTTTCTTTTTGTGTTTTTCCTTCTTGTGTTTCTTGTGATGGGAGGAAGAGTGGTGGTTATCCTTGGAGTTTGTGGTGGAGTCGACAGAGTCGTTGCTACCGTTTTGGTGGTTATAAGATAACGTGGCCGTCTCCATTATGAATCACTAGAATATTTGGTGTTAAAACTCCACAAACGCGTGTCTCATAACCTAAAAAATATGTTTAAAGGAGTTAAAAATTAGCAAGTTCCTTGCACGTCAGATTGAGTTGAGAAGATTTGGTGAGAAGAGAAGAGACGAGAATGAAGTGAAATTTTTCTAAGTCCAACAATGGCGTAAGCAGAGTGGCTTGATGCTTGCTACTAAAAGACGTGGAACCAACATACAAAATTATTCTAAGTTATTCAACGTGTGAGTGAACGGGATACTCTTCCCCATGCTTCTCGCATTCCTCTCTATACTCCTCTGTACAAACTCTACGCTTGGGAAATTTACTCTTTTATCCACCTTCTACTCCTTTTATTTCGCTAGTTTTTGTCGTGCATTTGGAAATTGGAATTGTAAGGAAGGAAAGGAAGGATTTTGGAAGAATTTTTCATGCTTATGCTAATAAATTATGCGATTTTGTGTTGTAAGGTTCGTTGCATTTTGCGATCATATTACATTACGCAATAGAATAATATAATGGTCATTTAAATTACGATTGATTTGGTATTGTCATAAAAATATTTAGTGGAATTACGCTACACCGGGTTGGGAAACTTGGCTTGCGTGATGCTGGTTCAAGGAATTGTCAAAAGCCGAGTCAGACAGATTAACGAAGAGTGCTTAACGCTGTTGAACAGCAGGAGCAGAGCAGACGAGCCGCAGCGGATCTACTCTGACGTGAGCGGATGGTGGGGTGGAGTCTCGAGCTACATTCATGTGGATGCGAATACATAGACCTGAAATCTCATACACAATATCATTATCAACCTGACTTCATGTACGAGTACATGTATTTAAGTGTCCACAAACCCCGTTATCTATTGTTATGCGTTTCTAGCCTGCTTGGTGGTCTAGTTCAACAACTGCAGATGGCTAGTTCTCTATGCTTGTACTTGTTTTTGATCTCGGGAGCTTTACGCCATCTAGCACAACGCTGGCTCGAGAACTAGGCATTGGAAACTACCTTGCACTGGTAGTTCTTCGAATTTCTAGCTAGAGGGAGCACGCACTCGCGTATTCTCGAGCACAGTATGTGTTAAGGAAGCAGCCAGGCGAGTATATATTTTGGAGATGCATGAGAATCGTATCGAATTTGAAGGGTTGATAAGATAAGCGTGCATTAGACTTTCTAAATGGTGATGTGTGAGGACCGAAAACGGATGATGAAATGTAATGCAGATATTATTTGTCTGAAGAATAAATAAAACTTTCGAAAGAAGGATTGAAGATGATGATGGGGGTAGTATAAACTCCGGAAACGATAACAATCATGATAAAATTCTCATGATGAGTAAAAAGTAGATGCGTATAGCGAAAAAAGAGAAACGGCAAAAACTCGATCAAGTTTTCCCACGGAGTCAAGGGAGAGAGGAAGCATCACGAAACAATAGCTTTCAAAGGTTCATCTGTTTTAATTTTCATCAGCAAAATGATGCACACAGGTAAACCAAGATTCAGAGGATGTTCTTACGTACGAGATGCATACGCAGATGTGCGCTTGCTAGCCGATCTCACTCATGCACTCTCTTCACTTGACTCTTGCTTCAAAGGATGAAGGGAAAAAAACTTGCTCTTTAGCGGATATGGGTTTCCTCTCAGAACTCGACTCGTTTGTGATCAAAATCATTCCTTTTCTCTCCTTAGTCTAACATGTAGTATGTAATAATTTCGAGCTCAAGTTTTCCTAATCCACAGATAAGTATTTCAGCCTGTTTTTTCCTCAAATGATCCTCGCTATTGGGAAATTCCAAATGTGACAAACAATGATTTGAATGCGAGATGACCAAGATGAAGCGTATAAAGGGTAATAGCTTACATAGGCTTGACCAAGATGACCACAAAGATGTGTGTTTCCTAAACCAAAAGTTTCCGGAGCATCATGCGTTGGTTTTCCCATTGATCAAGACTCGTCATTCTCAGTTCGCCCCGCTCATTCGCTCAGATCAATTCCATTTATCTTGTTTCATTTCATCATCGCGTGTCCGATTCATAGCATCACGGTTGCCATCGTGAGCTAACAAAACAGAAGGAGGAATCTTGATAATATGATGCTCCACATAACCCGATAAACATACGTGAGCTTCTCCCAAAAAGTCATCTTCTTTCACTTTAGTAACTTTTGTGTTGTGTGTTGTGGCTCCGCATCACTCAGAGCAACTCATCTTTTCTCTTTCACCATCATCAGCAGAGCAGCATGATGAGCCCCTAAACGAGATTACACGCTCGCTCACATTCTCATTCTGAATCGAACGGTTGGGAGTGCTGGCTGCATGCACTCATCACTCCTATTCACTTTCTCTTCGTGGCCTTTTACAATCTTCACTCCATTCATCATCATATCATCGCTACTACTAACTCACATTATACTTTCTTCGTTTACACAAGTGCCTATACTATTTAAAGTGCTTTTTTAACCGTCCGGCTACGTGATTTTGTGATCTGATCTGCTAATTATTACGTCGTTTCGAGCATATTCTGGATATCTATCTCAGGTGAGAATTTTCACTCTCTTTAAATTTGCATTATTTCAAATACTCAAATCTGAAGAACACCGCATTTGCGTTCATTATCATTAGCACTCCATCGTAATGATGACGAAGAGCAAAAGTCTCCATGGCAACGGGAGCAAGATAAACATTGGGTTGCTCTTCTTCTTCTTTCTCGCTGAAAGTTTTTTAGCTTTGGTTGGTTTATTCGAGGCGTTCCTCATTCTCTCCCAAAAAAGAAGAATTGAATCCAATGTAATATGCATGATGTTTAGACCTGAGCGTCATGACGACGAGACGCAAAACAAGATAGATGATAATAGAGTGCGTTTCACGTTATATGCTTATGCAGATGATAGGCCCAAGCACCGAGATAAGAAACATTATGATCTTTAGTTCTCACACAAGATCATTCATCATATATCGTGATCATGTTTTATAGGGTAGTCTCTGGACAAAAGCATCGTATCATGATACTTCATCATGGAGCTCATCATCATGATATTTTTGCATAAAAAAGGTCAGACTCTGGCAGGCAGAGGAGAGAAGGAAACGAGAGAGAAGAAGCGTAGACGTGCATCCATCCATTCCATGCAGTGTTATATTCCACCTGCCAGAGCAGACCTATTCCTATAAGGCTTGCGTACTTATGCATTCGCGTACCTGTGTAAAGAAACGGATGATTCGTTATGTACGTTAAAAACTTCTTTATTGTATGTTCTTCCTTTGCGTCTTCTGTGTGGGACGTGGGTTTCTGTTTTCACATCCCGCTACCATGACAACCAAGAAGAAAACAAAACACATCACCAGTCGCTATTGTGTTGCTTCTGATCTAGAAGTTCATGAAGAAGAGAAGCCTTTGTCATATGTATTAAAAAAACACGTATAAGCATATAGAAATTCATGGTTGGTTAGGCTAACGTATATGGCTTCTTCCTGTGGAGGATGCTCCCGTTCTTTCGTTATATAAAGCAATCCGATTTAAAGTGTCATGATCATGGGCTGGCTGCCATGGCTACGGGACTACCGTTTTTTCAAAACATTCACAAGCCCTAGTATTCTGTCCGTGATGCTCAGAAAGGAAAAGAGTAAAAAATCAATCAATATTTTTGGTCCTTCATTTCAACCATTGTTGCTTTTTCCTGGGACGATCCGATTTTTGTGTACTGATGCGAGTAGTCATGGCGATTTTGGGAGTCGGGACCTAACCTTATTAATCATGCAGCAGCTTGGGAGGAAACGGATTTACTCCAGCATCGTTTCCATGCAAAACAAACGTTACGTTACTACACTTTTATCATACTCAACTACAGATCTGGGCATATTGCATACGACTTGTTTTGTAAATTTTTTTGAAGGGGAGAAATTCTTCATGCATTATTGCTGGGATTTTTAACAAGCACATCGAAATAGTCCATGTATTTAAAACGTCAATGTTTGTGACACAAAGATGTGGAGTGGCATGATAAAAATTTGTAAAGGGTTAAAATTAGGCTTCTATGGAGTGTCTCTGCGTATACATAATGAGATGAGGTCTACAAGAAAAAAGTCAAAAAGTACCTTAAAAATATTATGACCACAAAGAATGACGACGAAGAAGACACAATCGCTAACCCAGTAATCTGTTGTACACATGCGTATGTCTGAAAAATCTGTGGGATATTGACCATCATGTTGATCATGTTTCATGAGATATTATGAGAACAGCCATCCATCACACTAATCTTTTAGAATGGGTCAGATAGTTCCAAGTTCGGTTTAGGTAAAAAATCATGTACTCTGAGATATTGTGCTCAAGTAAAATCGAATGTAGAAATGTGACAAAAGAGATAAGTTGAAAGTACCTGTGGGAAGGGATATTTGAGGCTAAAAATAATCAAGACCCAAAATATTTCTCTGACCACTTGTTTAACGTATTTATGCGACTACGTATGCATTTTCTGTCCCTTTTTTAAAGTGACCCAAAAAAGGATTAACAATCTTCAGACTCGAACATTTCATGTTCCGTACACACAATTACATGTTCCTAGAAGAACGTAATGGATGTTTAAAATTACAATAATTCTACTCATTTGTTGTATGCAAATAAAGGATCATTTTGGGTATTCATCCCAATGCTTTTTTATTATCTCCAACATCATGCATCTTTCAACAAACGCATCATCATTTTCTTACTTGATCTTGTCGTCGGAAGATCATTCCGGCATTTGCTCTTACTCTGCATATTCCTTTTACAACAAACGTACTCATTCTCTGCGTATTGTTTACAGATTCCGATTAGTTTAAGTAATATCAGTATTTTTGGACAACCGTTCAACTGGACATGGTGATTTGATCCTCAACATTCCGCAATAACTCACCAAACTCAATCATGGACTTTAGTACATCCGGGATTAAGGAAGACAAGCCTACCAACGCGCCTCTACCCGTTGCAGACGTTTCTGCCAAACTCGTTGGGGCAAGGAAACGGAAGCCACTCAACATATCCAAGGTTTGTTACTTTTTTTAAAACTTAACTTTAGTCAGTTTCTAACTGAAATATCGTAATTCATGCATTTGATTTATGAGTCATACATGAGTTATCATGGGATCGTATTTGATTTAATAGGTTAATGAGTTAATGATGAGTAATTTTGGCTTTGAACCGAGTCGTATTTGAGTCATGTATGAGTTAAAAAGATTTATATAATATTTTGTCACAGATCTCATCAAGCGTAGTAAAGCCAGAGCCACACGCGTGTGCCTCGGACGAGCGAGATGAATCAGAGGATGAGGATGAAGAAGAGTATTACGGGAGGTCGCCTCCCAGCTCCGAGCCAAATAACAACAAGATCCAGTCAATTTTATCAGAGTTAAAGTTCGCAAAGCAGCGAAACCATGCTACCCCATCTCCACGAGGTGGTGCTAATAACATTCCAAACACATCAATCTCACCAAAGCAGTTCACCAACTCAACTCCAAAGCAAAAAGTTACAAATCCCAGTATCATCAGAAACCACTTTGGCGGTGGCTTCGTGCTCGAAGAGGTAGGCATTGCATAATTTACACCCTAATTTACTTACACAATTAAACTAAAACGCGTTTAATTTGTGAATTTGCAGGACAAATCAAAGGAGAACGAGTTGTCAGTGCGAGTGATGGCTCACCAGCCGCGCCTAACGTCGCTGCCACTAACCCGCTTCCCCCCGTCGAACCCAAGTTTCCAGGACGAGCCGTTGGACCTGTCAGTAGACGCAGTGGACCTGCGTAAAAACCAAGAGCAACAGAACGTGCTGCGCATGATGATGATGATGGGAGATGAGAAGCGTTTCAAGAACCCAAACTTGCCCAGCCCCCCTCCGAGCCCCCCAATCAACATTCCAATGGATTTGACAAGCTCAGCCCCAAGAAGCATCCGCGTCCCAAGTCCTAAGATGAAGTTGGAGACCAGTATTCAAGAGTTCAATGACAGAGTGAGTTCCAGTTTCGGCTCACCTCCATCCAGTATTGGAAGCAATAACGCGAGTGTACAAGAGAACGAGAAAACTACCAGGAAGTATCAGAAGCGGAGGAGCGACGATCACAAGAAGGATCACGCTCACAATCATCGTGTTCAGCAGCAGACCATTCCCGGAGTCAAGCCCAAGCAACGCCGGTATCGCACCGAAAGACCCTTTCACTGCCCACATTGCCCCGCACGTTTCACTCTTAGGTGAGTATCTTCTACATTTCTTGCCTTATCTAGGATAATTTAACTTGCTAAAGAGATAGTAAATAATAAAGTATTGTAATAACCAATGTAGGTCGAACATGGAGCGTCACGGGAAGCACCAGCACGCGACGGTATGGCAGCGTTCCCCCTCGAACCGCGTGTTAAACAAGCAGAGAGCTCTGCAGGCCCAGGCTTCAGGCTCAACGCCTCCCCCGACTCACTCGTCGCACTCAAACTCGTCCTCAAACGCGAACACGCCAGCATCGGAGCCTCCAAACGCAAACATCAGGCTAGTGCTTTCGCAGCAACTGAAGCGAAAATTATCAAACCTGGAACAAGCAGATCTGGCCTCTGTGGAGACGCTACTAGAGAAAACTGGTAACGAAGATTTCAAAAAGTATTTCCGGTCAGTAGCTGGCGAGTTTGATGAGGAGGACGACGTGTCAATGGACGAGGACCAGCACGGGACGGAGGATGATGCAATTGATGAATACGACGATGAGCGGTTCAAAGAGGACTATTACGATGAGGAGGAATGCGAGGTTGAGGAACCCGGAAAACGAAACTTGAGGTCAAGGAACAAACCAGATAAAGTTCAAAATGTTCAAAAGTCACTCAGTGCTTACTCTTCCGCTCCCCATAAGGTATTTTACTAGATTTTTACCTCTTTTTATTACCTTTTATCCAGTTTTATTTTTATTTTGAGCTTAAATTAGGATTATATTTAGTAAATCAATTTATTTAACCGTATCGTTTATTTGTTGTTGTTTTGGCATTTATTTATTTATTTTTCGACGCATTTATCATTTTTGGCACGCCACGTATTTATAAATTTGAAATGCATTTCCATATACCCGCATATACTCGCATAACCAGATAATTGGGAATATTAGATCTCATGTCCTCACTGCACTCGGAAATTCCCGTGGACAAGCTCACTCCGTCGCCACTTGCTAACGCATACTGGCCAGAAGCCTTTCCAGTGCAGCCAGTGTCCACTTTTATTCACTACTAAAAGCAACTGCGACCGACATGTCGCGAGGAAGCATAGCAATGCAGTTACAATTACAGTTGGGAATGCTAACGAGTCATCAGAGCCCATTCTCAGGGGCAAACTGAGCGCTGCTGCTGCTGTTCACAAAGATACGTTGGAAGACGCTGTTGATGAGACCGAAGAAGAGGAGGAGGACGAGGATGATGACTACGATGGAATGGTTAGCAAATCTTTGATCAAGGAAAAGGGGACTACTAAAGTCGTCAAGGACGACGAAAGGGAAAATACTGCCAACGCATCTTTCAGGTGAGGGGAAGTGGTTTGGATTTGAGTTGTACATGGGTTTAACGTGATTTATAATCTAATATTTATATATTTATAATAGGTGCCACTTGTGCGACTTGTCATCTGCAGTGCGTTCGGTAATCATGAAGCATATCGAGTCGTCGCATTCCGAGAATTTTGCATTACTAGACGTGGGTAACAACAGCGCTGAGGAGACTCAGGACCCCACAGAAAACGGGGATACAACTGGAAACGCGACCAACAGGAAGGTAAACAAACTAGTCCAATTTTCCACCAATCTGATTTGATTTGATTTCCACAATTCCAACAAAAGTTTCTGAACCCGCTTGCTTGCAGGTCCTGTGCGCGTTCTGCATCCGTCGTTTCTGGTCGGTTGAAGACCTTCGTCGACACATGAGGTCACACACGGGCGAGAGGCCTTTCTCATGCGTTCACTGCTCTCGTAGATTTACACTTAAACATAGGTAAGGTAAAAAATCTCGATTCGCCCCATTATTAATATTTAGTAGTTAACTAATGTTCATTATGTTTTGGCAGTATGCTCCGGCATCTGAAGAAGCATGGTGAGAAGCAGGAGGAAGAAAGCAATAATAAATCCTAGTCAACACGTGCCTTAATCTAGTCCAACATTAAAATAAAGTTTAAAAAAATAAAACACAAAATAATATTTGAGCAAGATAATGCACCTGATCACGAGCACCAATTGATATGTGTATGCCTTATGAAGTGTATTAAAAAAACGTGAATTGTATGAAGGGCGTGTTGTAAGAATGATTTTTTGAGCATCCTTCATCCTTCCTACGCGTATTGCGAAATGAGCAATCTTTCAATTGTTGCGTGTATTCAGCCCACGTTACAGGGCTATTGAGCAACACACTCACCTGATCTCCCACACGTCCGCTCCATTTACAGAACCAGCATCTCGCTACTCGTTGATAACAATCATTAAGAATACTAGACCCTGCGATGAAGCCCCTAAGTTCCAATCGTTACGGTGGTTCGAGAAACGTACACTCCGATTCGGAGGATTCCTCCCAATCTGTCCGCGTCTCAAGATTGATTGAGAAGATTAAAGCCCAGAGAAATGGGGTTGGGAGCTCGAGACCTTACGTTACCTCACAACATCCAGAGGCCTTCTCCTACTTATCGAGGCAGAATAACTCGAGCAACGATCTGATCTACTCCCGAGTTGAGAGGGGAGAGGACTCTATCGGGAAACGGACTGTTCGGGAACGGGTCGTCCCCCAATTCAACACGAGCGAGAGGAACGCGAGACGACACACTCCGTTCCACAAAACCACAGTGCTGCTGAACAATGATAGTGAAACGAGCCCTTTTGAGTACGAGACTCTCGGGCACTCCGCCAGACATCATGCTGGGGAATCGAGACACGCTGGAGAATCACATACTCATTCAAGAGCATTTGGAAGCAACACGATTGGGGGAAGCGGGCCAAGGGCGAGGTATTTCGGAGAGGAAACTGATTACGAGTACGACAGGGAGCTGAGCAAGTCGTTCAGAAACTTGAACACCAAGGACTCGTACGGGTACTCAAAACCCACGCCTGCGACTACAACTCCGAGGTCTGTACCTAAAATTATATTACACGAGGAGGCGGTTGCTGAGATTCCGAACGGGAAGCTCAACAATGTGAATGGGAGGTCGCCTTCTAGGGAGTTTAATGTCGACCAGGAACAGGATCAAGGGAACCGTTTTCTTGGAGGGCTGCTTACTCTCAAAAGGAATAAACGGAGCGTTGCTGGCAGCAACACCAGTGGCACAATCAGGGTGAGTACATCATACGTGACTAACATTAAGATGCAATTTAACATGAGCAATAAAAACGTAACAGTTGAAATCAAATTAATCGTATTTTCTAACCATTTAATCATTTCATAACATATACTTCATAATCAGTAGTTTACAGTATTGTTTGGTTAATATAAACTTCCCGGAACTCTCATACAACTCATTCTTAACTCATGTAACAACCATTAACGACTCACGTAAGTAAAGGAACATAAAATTTTTAAACAAAAGCGGATGCTGGAAAATTAACGTGATGGTAATAACTTTGCAGTCGTCTCGGTCTCCAACGCGCACGTATTTGCACCCGCACCAGGATTCTCCAAAGTACTACGTTCCGTACAGATCAACGCCAACGCTTTATGAGTCCCGTTACGAGCGTGACAGAATGTCGAGCACTGGAGGTTCTGTGCTCTCGAACAGCTCGTACGTGAACAAACACGTCAGTAGATCTATGAGTATGAAGGCTGTGAGTTAAACCACACAGATAAATTAAGAACTATATATTTAATATTTAATTAAATTAGATCAAGTTACAAGTAATATTTGATGTTATAGCCGTGGGAGCCTCGGCATCGCGTGAACGAGATAAACTACTACGACGAGAAGAAGGTTTCACCAGTCCCAGAAAACCCGAAGAGGAACATTTCACGGTCAAAATCAATGCCTGGGAAGAAACTATCCAGCATAATCGGGAGCTGGGTTAGTAAGAACAACGCAAAGAAAGCTGGGGAATCTGAGAAATTGATTGGCAAGAATGACAAACCTAAACAAGTTCCACCTGTGAATAAAAACGCCAATAAACCACCCAAACCACCTGGGACTAGGAGCTCATGGGCTTCAACTTTGCTCCGTGGGTTCGGGAAGAAGAACGCTGGGAAGGGCGAGCGTGGCGTGGGGTCAAGAAACGAGTACACGAGCGTTGGGAGGAGTGGCGATGAGGTCAGTAGCAACAGGAGCAGTTTGAGTCCCGTTAGGAGCAAGACGTTCGATGTCAGGGCGGGTGCTGAAGCCAGGGAGCGGACTAGCAGGTCTGCTGCAGCAACTACTAGCAGATCCTATTACGGAACTGTTGACAGGAGAAACGTCAGGAGCCACGCCGCTGGAAACGCTGCGTATTATTAACTCCTTTCTTTAACTTTTTAATGGAATTGTTGGAAATCTTTACTCATTTTTTTTTCAAACTCATGTTAATATGTTAACTACGTTTAACACGGTGCTAAATGTAACTAAAACCTAATTACGTAATTATAGGATTGATATTTGATGAACAATCATGTGACCTGTTTAAAACGTGATGAATGGAATGGAGTTAGTAGGCTAAGTACACATTTTTTATGAAAAATACTTGAAACCCCTGTCATTAAATTAAAACTTAACTGTATTTATGTTACGGTGATTTTTTAATAAATATTTTGAAAATTTAGACCTGCTTTACAGGATTTGATTGGAACTTGGCCTTCGTTTTGAGGTTTAAATCATAAAAGTCTTTGGGCACAAGTAGTTTCAATTTTGAAAGAATCAAAAGTTATTTAAATGAACATTGTGTTAAAATTTGAGCAGTAAGGAAACCCCAATAATTTGATACAATTAATTGCCCAAAAATTCCATAAAGCTGAACAAAGCTGAAGGCTGAAGGCCGAAACAGTTTCTGAAACGAACCGATCGAAAAATGGAAAGAGTGTCGCGCCACCTGTACCCGTTCACCTGAAGTAAGTGTTGAGCATACACAGCCTAAAAAATGTCAATAAACAAGTACATTACGTGGATATGGATAGTGTATTGGATGTAAAATCCCATTAGTTCATTCATTCTTATTGGGATTGTGTACATGGCACAGCTCCTGTCAAACACTACGAATTAAATAAATAATAATAATATCCGCTGTCACAATTAAAAATGACTTAAAAGAAAAATACTCAGTTACTGACTACAATGGCAACTGACACGTTAGTGAGTAATTCAAACTGTTCGTCGAGCAGTGTTCCCCCGAGCAACAATCAGAATCAAGGTCAAGCAAGTAGCGATGGTAATATAGCAAACGCCACCCCTCCCCCCAAAACTCGATTTAACTCGGCTCGCGCAGTGTTCGAGAAGCTTTCAACAGACAACGGGGCGGCAGCGCCCCCGCCAAGGACCAGCCTCAAGCCAGCACCACCAGTGAAAGCGTGTACAGAGAACAACGCTGCGACAGCCCCAAACAACACGTCTTCCCCTCAACACAAAATCATTTCAGTCCGCACGTTCGTTAACAAGCTGAATAATGAAACTGTTTCAGGAGCTCCACCCAACAAACCGCATGTTTACAAGAAGCCGCCGGAGCTCGTAGCAAAGCGGCTCGGTGGCGGCACAGCGGGCATTGTTAATGGAAGGGAGTTGATAGAGAAGCAGAAGAACTGGACGTCGCATTTCAAAAACTCGAGTGAAAACGCCACACACGTAGTGAAGCTTAATGGGAGCGCCGGAAAAGTGAACGGGAACAGCGACAGCTCAAGTATTTCGGAACAGCCGCAGATTCTTCCAAAGTCTCCAGAGCCGCCACCTCCACAAAATGGAGAAACTTTCAAAGTAGTATTACCAGCACCAACACCAATATTATTACCACCTCAACAAATAATCACAGAACCGTCTGCACCAAACACGAATGTTACCGCACCCGTGAAAATCGTCGAACCTGAACCTCCGACTCTCGTTTCAGTCTCAAAACTCGTGCTAAAGACGCCAGAGCAGTCACCGCCGCCACC
>JAQGAP010000457.1:0-34664 GCA_034697805.1 Orchesella bifasciata | reverse complement strand
AAAAAAGATCTGTGTTTTAAGTAGGTACTTAAGTCGCTTTTGCATTGCGAACATTCTTATCATGTTCTACATAAAGGATATTGTTGAATTAAAGCAGATAATAATCTTGTATGGCAGCTACAGGTTGTTTTAAGCAAACTGATCTTTAACTTTTGTCAAAACTGTTATATACGCGTACGTATGGATGACGTACGCACAATAGAGCACTTTACCTGCATTATAAAGTTTTGGCGAGGGTGTCTGCTTGTGAAAATTGTGATATATAATAATAAATCGTGGTCGTTCTTAACAAGGGGCATATTTTTAAGTGATTTTTAATTCTGATAATATACTTCCCCACAAAGTAGTACGTAGCGCTTGCATTTTCGTCTTCATGGTTCGGTAACCTCAATTACAAAAGTAAGAAGTGATTACTGAAGGAACTGAGGTAAAGGAAAACCATTTGTTAGCCACAGTTGTCGAGTCAAATATCAATTATTATAACAAATGTATACTATGCACAAAGAGGCAAATCCGGTATGGTGTGTTGATCATGATCATTGTTACGTAGCATGTATATATAGCTCGGGTGAGTTTTATATTGAAGAATGACTTAATTGTTAGGATATTTGTAAAGATAAGTTACCACACAGATTTGGATCTTAGTACATAATTATGCTGGAGGCTTATACTTTGTAAGAATTTTATTATGTTCACTGAGAATAAAAACTTATTGTTGGCTGTCCTATTCGTTTGGTTGCCCTTTGCCTACTAAAATTACATCAGCAAGTGCCTGCACGCTAGATATCTTAACCTTAATCCTAATTAAATTGGCAAATATTTGCCTACAATTTACTGCGTAAAGGAAATAGAGTACCTATTGATAATTAAATTGGTATTACGTAGTATATTATAGCCGAAACATTGAAATTACGTGGATGGTACGACTAGTGCCAATGTGGAGATTGTAAAACTGGTGATTAATGCTAATTTAGTGAGAACAGTAAATTTTAGATAAATTTGTACTCGCATGGCTAATATGGAGTTATGATTCGCAATTATATATAATATTGTCTTGTCAAGATGGGCGTGAAAACTGGCTTTAGCTATCGTATGTAAAATGTGCTTTTTAAGACGGTATTTGGTGATGCTAGTTCCAGTTCTAGTTGACTAAACTGAATCAAGTGTCAAATTGCCCCAAAATCCCATTCCAGAAATCAATGGATCTTCCAGCAGCTGCGGCTGGTTTCAGGAACCTAATATACGAAAATTATGTTGAAATTTTACATGCCGTACTTGTAACGTCATGTCATGTGTTCATGAGATGTACATACACATGCATAAATGCATACATATCACAACTAAAATTCCGTATTCGAATAATCAAATACTAAAAAGCCTTACTCAAACTCAAACCATTTCCAGGCGGCCTTGGATGTATTCGCAATAGTTTTCTGGAACGAAATATTTTGAAAATTTTCGAAGCGACTTTATATTTATGATTTGTACATCTTTAACATGCATAGATCACATGAGGCGGCATCATAACTTTGAGCTATTAGACGCTCCTTGCGCATGCAAAATAAAAAATTGAATCATGTATTCATGAAGATGTCATCTTTAGTTGTAACTTGGACATTGCAAATCCTGCCAGATGTGCCAATTTGAGAAGAAAGGGTGTGTTTTTAAGCACTAAGGAATTAGGTATTCGCATACATTATCTCCAATTACCCTTCTTGATGACGCCTACACAGACATTGAACATTAGCATAATAAACCCCATAAACTTCCAAAGTTGCTTAACTTTTGGAGGGAGAATTGGCATATTGTTATCTGTTTTATATCTATTCTTCCAGAAAAGGCCAACTGGTATTTTTATTCCAACAGTAGAATGATACATGTCCAGATAAGTGATGTAAAAAAAGGCAACTGATTTCTTATCAGTGGAACGTATCATAAATCGGAATTTGGATTTCGAAATTTTGCCGAAACTTTGGAATAATTTTGCAAATACATGTAATTTTTTTGCACATCTGTGCTTGTTACATGTGCTCCCTGTGAGCCTATATCTACGCGTGAGAAAAAAAATTGATGATAGATAACACTCCAGACACCATGATTATTCATAATTTATATTCTTACCGAACTTCAAAAATTTACGTTTTCAATGTTTGTCTACTCTTTTTATCAAAAGATTTTACCTATGTTATTCCAGTAAGGAAGTTAGTCCAACTATAGGTTCGTGCTACTTGCAGCAAAATACCCGAATTCATTCAGGGTACTTTGTCCTTTCCTTCGAACTGAATCTATTCAATACATAATGTTAAATTTCATTGAGTCATATTAAAGTGAATTGCATTATGTGTCAATGCTACCCCAACTAAAAACTTTGTTGTATAAATACATTCAACATTAACCATCATCGTAGCAATCTCTACCGATGAGGGAGTGAAATATTTTGCTCAAAAAGGTACCTCAGACAGTAGTTTAAGACCACACATACAGATGGGCAACTGCTTCAACTTCAGCATCAGCGAACAACTTGCCTTGCAACGTATTCTGTATTCTGTATAGTTACATGCCATCAAACGGATGAAAAGATAGTATGTAGCTTCAGCTTCCTGTTAGCTGCATACGTGTGCAAGTTCCCATAATTTTATTAATATAAAGCATAACTAATTTTAATTTAATTGAAATCCACCGCTCTAAGAAATCGTAAGGATATCTTTCAGATAAGCAACACTTAAATAAGACTTTAAACTCCTTTATCATGTCAGAACATGATGTCAGCTCCTAATCTTATCGTGGAACTAGGTGCAAACTTGAGCTCTAATCATCGCCTATCTAGTTTACAGTAAGTTTATCATAATTTTACGCTTCCGCTCTTTAATCTTCAAATTAACCTTTTATCACGTCACAGTTTGTCTTGATAACACACTACAAGAAATTAATCTCTGCATGCACTCGAATCAAAAAGTAACAAACTCGCTCGGTGGTAATGCAGTTCATTACGAGCAGCAAGAGCAGCGGTGTTTTCCCAATCTTTTGATAAAGTCCTATTACACCAAAGGTGATTATTACAAGAAACTCTGTGACTTTTTCTCAGTTCCAACGAAATAGCATTTTTAACTTGTTTCATTTGTCAAGAAATCATGAGTCATAAGTGTTAATGATAATGGTAATGGTCACCTCTATCGCTTTTAATTCTCACGCAATACGCTACTGCATCTAAATGAGGATGCCACAGGTAAAGAATCTCGATCTTTTGGCTTTCAACCAGTTCTTTAGTTAGGTTTGGATTGGATCTCTTCTAGCCTGATGATGAGCATGTCGTGAGCATGCCAAAGAGAGTGAACTGAAGCTACCTGTTCTTACCAAGGCCTACTGCAAAGTTTTGGGCTCATTACAATAATAAAACGGTCATTTAAGGGGTAATTTACTTTTATTTTATTCAAATGCCCAACGCAAACTGCATTTCTCCGATTCCTATCGATTTCGCTTGCCGTATAAATCTTCCCAAAGCAACATTACACGTTTTGTTGTTCACAGAGAAATGCAAGGAAAGTATCAAGAATAGCAATCATTTTTGGTTGGAATTCATTACACGACAAGTTTGCTTTTTGGTTCCTTTGATGGTGGATTGGGCAAAACATGCAATGGGCTTCAGTGTGAGGGCATGTTGATGATAGTGATGTGATGTGATAATGATACAAAAAGAAGATAAAATGCACAAGTTGGAAAGGGGTGAAGTGTGAGGTGTGGAAAAGGCATGACTTTCCTCAGTCCAAGTGACAGCTTTACAACCATTTAGATCAACAAAACATCAACTTGCTCAGAGACGAGCAGGTAAACATAAAACAAATATACTCTTGGAAAAAAGTGAGCTCAAGTCAATTTTTACGATTTCCTTACTTCTTTTCCTTCAGTCTGAGAGAGGAGAAGAAATGGAGATTTGAGTTGGGATAATGTAGAAAAGCATGCACAACACACCGATCCGGTACCAGTACCAAAACATGAATCAAAGCCAAAGCCAAGCTGGACGGGTTTCCACTTTTTTTGCTTGTTGAAAACTTCCACAAAATTCATTACAACTTTTACTCGAGTTGATGTGCTTGTTTAGAAAATAATGTGGATGTAATGTACCTACCTATTTACTTACCTACTCACTAGGCTTGTCATTGCGAAGCAGCAGCGCTGTAAATCATGATGTAATCGTTTTTCGAATCCCTCTCACTTTATTTCATAAGGATGCCTACCTACCAGCTCAACTCCCTTCAGCAAAACGACTCTTGCGTTTCGCTTCAATTCATTTAATTACCATTTTGATTCGTTTATTACAAGATTAAACACCTCTTTAATATGAGCCCTTGCTTCTTCATCCTCCTACCTATCGTTTATGATAATCATGCCCACCAGCAGCAGCAACCAACTCCACCAACCTTGCCTTCATCACAAAATAAAAACAGATTGATTCTTAATTTTGATTCCTTATTCTTTCTCCACTCCATTGCTAAAGGTTATTGATTTTCCTGGAATCTGATAAAAAATTACTGGACGCTTCCTCTCCTTTTCCGACTTGGCCAATCTTCATCTTTAAACCGGATTTAGTTTGAGTTGAGATTCTAAAAGGAGATAAAAAGGTCTTGAAGGATTTTATATAAAACTTTTTTTTTCTGAAAGATTTTTCCCAGATTGCCGATCACTTTTATTATGGTTTCGTGTTGATGTGACTGCTGCTGCTGAGAATGATGATCGTTGTGTGATGTCTAGCGAGAGGAACAACATTTATATATTTTTGATTTTTCATGACGATGCAGATGCCTATGATTGCTGTTGATGTGAATGCCAAATGTCAAGATATTTCTCTTCAATATGGAACAAGTATCAATCCTATAAAGCGCACTGTCATCTCCTTTTCTCATTTTATATGAATAATAATTTGAAGGTATGTAATCTTGGAGGCAGGGTGTCTTCCAATAAAAAGCTAATCATTGAACAAGCTCCACAGATTTCCAAAAGGATTCTCAATACCCCAATGATTTTGCAGATTAAACGTATTTTTTCCCTACCAAATCTTTTTACTGCGCTCCATTATTTTTATGTGGTCGGGGTGAATCCGAAATATGAAAATGGATTAAATGTATTGCATTTTTAATACATAAATTGGTAATGTATGTGCATGTTTTCCTCCGTTTTTTTGCGTTCAGCTTCATCTCTCCTAGAGGAAAGTGGATCCTACTGGGCGACATGGAGATTTTAGTGACCAGTTTTGTAAGAAGCTCTTGTGCCGACACTACTCACACACACTCTTGTCCCAATTGATTTACTCCGTAAGTCGGCACTAAAACAGCGAGAATAGACGAAGAGGGACAGAAGGGAAATGCTCACGAACAACATGACATTCCGTAAGGCGAATAAAAGAAACCTCATGATTTTTCGTAGAACTTGTCTTCTTCTTGTGTTCTATCCATACTACGTGTGCTTTTTAACTGATATTGATATCATTTGCCCCTTTTGTTTTGACTTCAAGTATACTACAACAAGAGATGTGATATGATGTGAGCATGATTGTAAATTTTTTTGAAAGAGAAGGAGCAGGCAAAAAAGCGAAACAAGATCAGACATGTCAAACTCATCTAGAGAGTTATAAACTGCAAAAGAAGTAGCGTACATTATAGCTCGGCACACACACGGTGAACCTAACCAACTTGTAAAATGTATGACTGAAGACGTGCGTAAATATGTAGCAAACTTGAGAGAAAAACAAGAAACCTCTTCAGCAGCAACAACGGAATTCTTAGCAATCTTTTTACGGATTCGTTTTCTTTTCCCATTTTTTATCAAGAAGTCAAAAACATGGGTTGCGGTGTCTCTTTAAGAATCATCAAAATACATTATTACGCCCATGCATACCCTGCCTTTGGTTTTGCTTATGTGATGGTGTTTTGCAATGCAAACCAAACTAATAAATGTATATCATTCTGGTGGACTGTCCATACTAAATATCCTCGTCATCATCATCATCAGTCACTGAACTAGACTTTGCAAAGGCTAAAAGAGACGAATAAATATGAATGAAAAAATGTGGTGAATGGGGAGTCCTATGGCAAATACCTTTCTCCGAAATGGATCCTGTTCAGATGAGAAGCGTTAAAGGTATTTCCTTCAAGTCGGTGACAAATGGCAGAACTGAATCAAGATTTAAAAATGCTAATGAGTTGTTAATGTAAATGCACCAGATTTAAAAATAGATGGAAGGAATCGAGTTCCCCTTTTTTGTCAATTTGATACGATATGTTTTATGCTAAACGGAGAATTAACCCTAAATTCCATCATCATCTCTTGGTTGTACTTCATGCTCTTCAGTTTAGTAGTGGTATTTAGCTCGTGTTCATCTTCCTGAAAGGATGACTGATGATTGTCTCCTTGATTGGGAAGGAAGAAGAGAGCAGGAATAGCAAGCGAAGTTGTTGACGATGACGACCCTTGACTTTGAATCTTTGTTACTGGCGTGATTTACGGCCCTACTGTGACTCCATAAATTCTCGTCACTCACAATCATAGAGACACACAAGCAAAATGTAATACAATGATCAAGGTCTGGAATCTGTCTTGCCTCCATGTTTCTACCATTTGTCCACGTTGAAGAGTTACAAAGTTGACTCTGACTAGCTCAGTTGCTCAATGGTTAGCTAAGTTAATGTAACGTCAAACGTGGGCATGTAGCTAAAATTAAACCCTTGATTTTTCTTCTCAATAATCTTGACAATCTCTGCCGTGCATCATCATGCAACCATCGCATAGTCATCCTCATCAGTATCAATAAAGTACCTGAAATCCCTCTGTAAAAAGTGCAATGCTGCTGATCATCATGATGCTTCTGATGATCATGATATGATATGATCATTCAGGATTATGTTCTCTTCTGTTGTTGCATCAAAAAGAAGTGATGTGGTTGCTTGCTACATGTTCAAAAACTTCTAGCCTTCTCGTCACGTCAAATGGGAAATCTCTCTATGAAAATGATGATCATAATAGAGCACATGAGGAATTGATATATCGGTCAAGCTATCGTTAAGCTAAAAATGAGCATTCATGAAAATTCGTGCTTATCTTCCCTCAATTTCTTTATACACCATGGTTTGGACGTAGTATACTGAAGGTACAGCTTGTTTCCATCGTCCGTGTGTCCGTGATGTACAGAAAAAAAATGTGTACAGAAGCAAATAGTGCACTGAGCAAGATGGATTGCTGTTGAGATTTTGTGGCTGAGGAAAAACACTCAAGAAGGTAGGGATCTAGGAGAGGGTAGGTGGACGAATTACATGACAAGAAGCATCTAAACGCCCACACGGAGATCGTGATCTCATCCCCTATATGCCAAGCCTTTCCGATCATCAGATTGGGAGAAACCACAGGAGCGGAAGAGAATCGTGCTAAACTTTTCTATTTTCTTGTGCACTTACCAAAAATGCTATCTCCAAAATCCATCGTTCTCCTCTAAACCTTTTTTCTTCGTCTCCTTCTTCCCTTCCAAGGAAGATTCTTTTTAGAGCTGAGTTGAGAGCCAAACTCAACTCAACTGATTGACGGTATCCCGTCCACGATAATCATTTATGAATGAACCAGACCAGACCAGTGCACTCCTAAAAGGATCATGATCGTTTTTTCTTCTTCTTCTGCTCCCGTTTTTCATTCTCAGAGGCTCAGAGCTTCATACGTCATGTCACTGATCGGGGAGTGATAGTTTATGGCACAATCAATACAACACATTTTTTAATGTCACCCTTCATGACTCAACTCAAACGTAAACATTGGGTTTTGAGGGTACAACCTGTTTCTGTTTAGAGCAGACCACATTTCTAATAAACATTTGTGCAACAAGTGGTCCTTCATGTTCCCTTCTAGAAAATTAGCCACTGGTTCTCTACCTGCTGAACCAAATTATTCACAGTAAATAGACATTAAGCAAATCTTGACAATGCCCATGTAACAATATGCCCCTTTCTAAAAGGAGATGATGATGAAAAGATGCCTAATTACTGATCTGAACGTACACACTTGCGCCTTCTCAAAAGAAGACAAGACAATTATAGCTAACTAGTAGGAGAACTAGAAAGAAAGGGATCCCTAAAGATCTAATTATAATTAGCTGTAAAAAGATTATCCACAGTGAGTAGTTGCTACTCATATCATCCCTTTACAAGCAAATTGCCGTCATCATTTTATAAGCTGTTTTGTTGGAGAGTAAGAATATGTTCGAAATGATATTTTCTCGTGTTCTCCTTGTCTTGCTTTGTCTGGTGAGTCACTTTTTGAAGATGTGATGTGTGCCGCAGCTTTTTGTACTCTCAAGCCAGCAAAAAAGTATGCATGCTCCCTTTGACGGTGGTGGTGTGGTGGCAGCTGTAAAAAGCAATAATAATTATGATGAAAGCCCGCAGGGTACTCCAATATGAAGGGTTTTTATGCATAGAATTTTCTCAAGAACAGGGTTTAAATGAAATGTAAGTCTGTGTGTATATTTTGCAGTTTTTGGTGATGATGATGTGGAAGCTATTTTTACGTCAACTGACGCTCAAGAAGATGGAGAGTAACATAACAGAAATAATAAATTCAAAACTTGAGACATGTGAATTTCCATCGAATATTCCTAATTTTATGCATAACACACCTGGCTGACATGTGCATTGGAGGTATATACTTACATATCTGTCATTGCCGGGCCGGCTACAGCTGAAATTTTAAAGTTGCTTTACAATTTACATTGACTGATACTTATGTCCGTTTCTTATAACTTGTATTTACTTGCATATATTTCGTGGTATATGATGATTATTCCGAAAAGTGATGTAGTACTCATCGCGAATGACATGACACATATATACGCAACATGCCATGTCAAGCGGACTGAAGAAAATACGTACGTATGACCGTTGCTAACAACCAATGCCAATAATACATTGCTACAAAAGCCTGTATTCCTTTGGTCCATGCCCGATATTTCGATTCATTTGGCACATCGTTAGACAAATAACATACCTGATAGGATTGCATCTATATAATATTATAATAATTTAGGACGATGCGAAAAAATATAGCAACTCTTTAACTGGACAAGATGTATTTCCGGTCTCAAATTATTCTTCCATCGCATGTATTTGTTCTACCCTAACTTATGCAATTACAAACACCGGTGAAGAGAAGCCAGAATAAGTATTAAGAATGTCAGCGTAATTTTTCTGCGTGCATTTGTATAAAATTTTTCGATGTGAATCTAATTTATGTAGATGTATGCTTGTAAAATGACAAGGAATATGACATACATGTAAAGGTATATAAATTATGGATTTGATGAGACGAAGAAGGATGAATTCATCAAAATTCTCGACAGTCTGTCCCCCACGTCCAACAACGATCACATGTAAGTACAAGTCCATAACAAAATATAAATGATGCACAGACAGAACTTGACATCTTTTGCATTTAATACATATTGCAGACATATTACCACTGCAGCAAAAGCCTTAACAAAAATTCATGGCCAGAAGACAGTTTCGAAATCACTTTCTAGAGAAAATTATATTTAGCAAAGATTTCTTCGCATTCGCTTTGATTCCCAAAATAACCGACACTGACCAAGCATCCACGCTTGACAGCCACCGCAACAGGTGATATCTCTTCAAATGTCGTGAAGCATCTGGCGAAACAAATCATTAAGAAGCGTTTCCTCTTTATGAATTCCACAAATGTTCAAAAGCGATGGTCATTTTAAAAATAGATTTGTTCACTACAGCGGGGCTCACATTTTCATTACTCATTTTGCAAAATGAGCCGTTCAACATCAGTTTTTATGCTTGTTTTACAAAATTGAGATGGCATGGGACAGAAACTAAATTACAAGATTCTCTGGGGCAATTTCTTTGTCTTATTAGGTACGGACGCAGTGGAATACACATGCTCTACAATTGAGCAGGCAGCTAATTGCACTTAGGTATATAATTCCCCGTTTAAAAATAATGACAGTCTTCATTTTTTCGAGTCGGATGTTGAGCCGAAGAAGGATGAGGTGGTGGTGGTGCGGTGTGCGCCGACATAAACAAACAGGACAAGTGAAGGAGTGATGTGCATGACAAGTTTTTAGATTAAATAGAAGCGGAGGAGAGCGGTATTAACATTAACAAAACCCAGAAAATCACCACATGATGAGCATCATCATTATATATTATACTAGATGATGATGAGTGGCAATGTAAAAGGGAATGCGTGGCATGATGGCAGTGTATAACATAAATAGCATCATTAATTATTTTCATGCACCTGTTAATTAAGCGGACACAGGTAAAAACACCATAGCACAACCACATTACAGTTATGTACTTGTGACGGCGTGCCATGCAAAGCAAGCAGCTATCGTCGTGGCAGGAGGTGGAGTAAGTAAAGTCCCTCGCTCGTCATCATCACTCAAGTGACTGCGGTGCAATTGCACATAGTTTTGTTTCTTGTAAAACCAAACCATAAACTCTTTTATTATCCCTTTCAAATCAAAGAAAAAACATTGCTAAACTGATTTTGGGTGTGCATTGCTCCACATTACATTCTTCAGAGAATGTAGAGCATTTATGTGGTCTTAAGATATGACTATTTTTTTCAGGAGAAAGAGGATTACTGCAGAAGCAGCAGCAAAAGAGTGGGGTCGTCAGCAAATGCTACTTGATTTTGATTTTGTGAGTGCCACACCTTGAGATTTTCAACTACTGAACACTGCTGGAAACGACATGTGCACAGAAGAACTACATTATGCATATATAAACACTATAGATTCCTGATCTATAATTTTCATCTCTCATAAACAGTCTCGTCCACCTCCTCTGACGTCTGTCCAGTTTTCTCCCCAGTGCTTTGAGAATCTCCATATCATTTCCGTGTAGTAGAACATCAACTCAGTCTCAAAATTATATGGAACGGGAGCGAGATGAGAAGATGTTGATATTATGCAAGCCCCACCGTCAACCGTTGCTTAACAAAAAACTCTTCTCTCTATCTCTCTCACTTCCTGCCCTGATAAACCCCTTTTACAAGTCCTTATCACGTCATGATCTTCTTTTGACAAAAACTGTATGGGAAATTTTATTTCATTATTTCTCATTTCATTTTCTCCCCCACAAAGTGGTTGAGCCAGCCTGTCTCAAACTCAAATGTGTGTATTGGGTACTACCCCGTTTATTCGGCTAGTTTACCATAATTTATATTCAATTTTTATGCTTAACAATTCATTCACCGACGGTAATAATATAAAAAAACGTCGGTGATGCGATGATAGGTATTAAGTAGCTGTCTTCGGCTGCTTAGTGGCTCTGCCAATGTTCCCTCCCTCCCTCTGTGTGTGTGCTGTTATTGCTTCACTTCCACCTTGCCTTTTTGCATCTGATTTTCATACCAATTTTAATTACTTCTCAGCAGCCCTTTTCCTGTCTTATTTTCCCCTCAAAACAAAATACCGATCTCTTGAATTTCATTTAGAAAATCCAAATAGCTCATTACAAACCAAGATAAGAGGGTAATGAAAGACAGTACAAAACATGCCACACATTTGCTTTTTTTTCTAGTGCCTAACTTTATTTATTTATCCTTTCATTCAATTTTACACATGGAGTCATCTTCTCATAATCACGATCCGTATAATAATTGCCGTCATGATATGATAGATACATACATATCATAAACAAGTGAAATGCAATGCGGCTCCTTTCTTTCCTTCATGAAAACCTTTTTCTGCTAAAATACACATGCAATCCAAATATTCATGTGCCCTCCCATTTTGAAAAAGTTGTCCTCTTCTCCTGTCATCATCACCCCATCACTTTTTATTCATCTTTGAGAGAGTAACGCAGTAGTGAATAAGATGCTTTTTCAAAATATGAAATATCATTAAGGAACATTTCATTTCCTGAATGGGATGCAACATCATACACGACATGCACCTGCATATATACCAGGCTCAGAAAAGCACGCGCATGAACTGCCTCATAAATCCAACATTTTCACTCCAATGTGGATTTTCCTTTATGTTTTTTGGGCAAATTATCAACATGAGGAGGTCCAACAAATCCCACAAGATGATAATGACTAGATGTTCAAGTGGTTGGGAGGCAGTGCTCTGTGGTTTGCCACATTACCACGTTTCATGCGCATACATTAAAAACTCCTCTTTTCTTGCTTCTCATCTTACACACGCACACCACACGGATACATACGGAAGGACAAAAAAAAGTTGTAAGTAGTTTATCTCCGTTGTGCAGTGAATTAGAGTCGCATTACCAGAGAAAATGATGAAATCCCGCTAGGACTAAAAACGGAGATTAGCTCTCCTCAATCTCATTACGTATGCGGATAGCACAACACCTCACCACCTTCCTCGTCATTTGCTTTCCTATATAAAGCCTTAGTCGACGATGGTCGTATGTATGGTGGTTGGTAAATCTGAAATGGCTTTCTAATTTTGAACAAGTCATTTTTACAAAATGTAATGTAATTTTTTCTCCTTCTTGGTCTTCTGATCAGCATAATTTTTAGCGATGGATTATCATAATGATCAGCTTGAGGGCTGTCATAATGAAGATATTTTTTCTTGGTGTGGCTCTTCTCTCAGTTGATGCTGCTACGTCTATGACATGACATGGAGGGTAGTACTAGACTAGTAGAGTACAAGTTGAAATAAGTGGTAGAGTTTTATAGTACATCCATATTTGGCAAGGGGATATTATGTGCGAATGCCAACCATGTTGGATATTCCTTCGCCTGCTCGCCATCAGGTGCTACTTAAAATTTTGGTATGTAAAATGGCTTTTGGGTTGGGGTGTTAGGAAAACCTTTGAGGATTCTAAGTCGAGATAAAAGTCTGCAAGTCAAAAGGCATAGGGAAGATGGATTTTCAAGGAAATACATACACAAGCTTTATTGCAACTCATAATCATATGCAAAGTGTGGAACGTGACAATCATTTTGATGAATGGGTGATCTAATATTCGAATACGGAGAATTGATTGGAATTATGACTGGAATGGGACAAAAATATTCGCATGTCGAATAAATATTGGTCATCATCCTATCACAGTCAGCAATATATTCAAATGTTCGTCCTTCATTTGGACTTCTCATCTGTGTCATTATTCTTGACGGAGAATTTTAGTTGCATCATATGAATTTATTTAGAAATCTTAGGCATGCTCAACTCATTATAAAATGTCTTAGCTGTCACGTTGAAATTAATTCATCCCAGTCGATGGGATGGGATGTCGAGTCAGTCAGGGAATGAACGGAGTAATAAAATGATTATCATGTTGTTATTTTTGCCGTGACTCTCAATAAGCCGTGCTGTACACGAATGCCCCAAGTCTCACCAAAGAGAAAAAGTGATTATGGCTGGGCGAGAATATTTTATTTTTAAGCGGCATGCTGCATACTTTTTGAGTAAGCCTTCGTAATATGATTTTGATGTCTTAACTTGTTGTTATTGGTTTACCTTCTTCATTCATCCAGAAAACGAATGAGATATTCACGACGAGTGGCAGTAGCATAATATATATGCATGCATGGCCCAGAGAGATATCTACGCGTGTTTTGTTATTTATATGAATAAAATGAAGACACACTGAAGAAAAACAACATCACACCATCACCACAAGAAAGAAGCTGAATTTTAACTTGTTATCACAACCATAATCTATACGATCAGGTGCACCACATCACATCAACAAAATATATGTGATTATGGTGATGGTGGTGTGGTGGGGGCAGGTAGGTACACTTTTTTCCTAGTCCAATTTCCATATATGTAGGGAACCCCATAGGCAAACAAGCCAAAACCGAAACAAGAGCAGAAAGCAGGTAATTCCAGAAGCTCCACATCTCCTGCCGTCTCAACAACTTCAATAATTATGCATTGTACTTCCTTCACAAGGAAACAACAGCAGACTCAGGTTGGTTGTACTCACTTAGCTCATCTCGGTTTACAAAGGAATCTCACTCATTCATTCAAACAATAACCATATCGTATGCACATGCGTAGATAAATATTTTGTAATACATTATTATTACATTATGTTGCACTGATCATGAATGACTGAAACCCTTTTTCCTTCTTTTCCTTTTCATCCCATTCTTTCCTTTTATCTGAGCCCAAACTGTTAGCAAACAAACAAACAAAACAAAAACTAGACGAAAAAAAGGAGTAAAAGAATACAATCAACAATAGAATGCTGGGGCACGCGGCATTGGCTTCATGCCTTGCATGGTCTCAATGTCTCATGTAATATAGGCATCTACACCAAGAGCAGACCACTGTTACTTTTCTCTGAGCACTAATACATTTTTATTACTGTTATTACTCACTATTACATTATTCTCTCATTCAATTTGCTATTCTTTTTCTCCTCTTCTTCTGTCATTCCTGGGCTGACACTGTGTCACGTGCTTCTCTCGAAATGTGAAACAATGTCATTCATTTTGCTACTGTGCCTTTTTTATTGCTTCACCACACCACGACGCTTGATACGGTAATCATGTTATGATATGAGATGATATTATGATGACTGAATTAGTTGTGCATTCCAATTTTCTCTGTTATTATCGTATACGTAACTTGGAGTGACAATAGAATTTCTTTTAACCTAATCAACCGACTCATATTAACTCTTGCTTTCATTCCCCCTTCTTTTTGGTTGCTATTTGGACAAGGACAAATAGATACACCGTGCTCACAACAAGGAGCTTAGCTTACCTAATTAATGAAATATATTACAAGTGTCTGTTAAAAGCAGTAGCAGTGCACTTGCTGTGAGCTATATTGTTTAGAAGCTTACCACCGCTAGTTTTATGAGACTTTGTTTTGGGACAGTTTTAAGATGACATCAAATGCAACTGAGAATAGAGTGTTGTTTGTTGGACACAGGAATGAGAAGACCACACACATAAACAGCTTCCAGTTTTACGTTAGCACATCGCACTAGCAATACGTTTTGTTATATAATACGCTGGACTCAAACATTTGATCTGCTTTCTATTAAAATTAAATGCGAGGCACGTTAATATTTTATCAACGTGAAGCAATATCTCAAAGTAAATCCAATAATTCGATTTTTCTACAATTTTTCGTACAATTTATTAATTTCAGCTCCTAAAGAGATTTTTGTACAATACAGATGGATTTATAATAAACTTAGATTAAACATTTTCTCAATGGTATCGTAGAAAAATGTGAAATAGGAGACTATATGATTTTCTTTTTTCCTATTTTCTCTATACCTCCCAGCTAAATTGTAAATTTTAAGCTCACACGTCGACCTAAACTAACGGAGGTTTCTATTCTAATTTTATAAGCATTCTGCTATTTCTTCTTGTGTCTGCCTCCCCATGTGTGTGAATCAGAGTGATTGACATTCCAAATTAATTATCGGCTAATTGCACCTTCGACAATATGCATAATGCATTACGCCTTTTTTAGTTCAAAGCCTACGCTTCTTTTGATGTTGAGCACGTTTATTCATTCGCGTCTGTGGTACACACTTTTCTTTATTAGAACCACTTGTTCTGAGCATATGCACTTTTTCTTGAGGAGGTCTTCTTGATTGCATTATATCCTCCACAACATTCCGTCCGTTTCATCAATAAACTCAGCTCTCAAGCGTCATAGCAAGCCATCATATCATGCTTCATATCAAAACTATGCATCGCATCAAGTCCACATCACGACAGATTCCTTGACTGACGGAATGACTGAGTGGGTGTTGAGGTTGATTACGGTTTTTACAGCTTGGCAATCAAGTTCTCTTTAGCACCAACAGAAATGTAGCCCAACAACTGAAGCAACGTGTTGTTTCTCCTTCGTGTAATTTCCTTCCTTCACAAATCTCACACCCCAATCAACTCTATTCATAATATATTCATATGCACCATATACTCATCAGCTCAAATTTCTTTACTTTTCTATCATCATCCGTGAATTGCAACCATAATCAATATGTTAGCCATTATTGGACATTCGATACAATTCCAAGAACAATCTACCTAACCGCCGAAAAATTGCGCGACAAGTTGGATGGAACAGAGAACCGTTGGAGAGAACGGCTAAGCTTCACATGAGTCAGATACTTAAAAACCCTGACAAAGCAATTCATCCCTGGTGATTTTTTCTTATGATGCGCTCACCGTTTTGTTTCTCAACTATCATCATCTTTCTCATTGCGGCATAGCGTACCTAACTTTCATCGTGATGTGATCGTCCTCATCATTATTACCAAGGCATAGCATAAGGTCCAAAGATTACGATGAAAGATAGGGCGTTATTTCTCTCCTACACACAGCCAACTTTTCACATCCATCTCTCTTCGAAGAAGAACAGTAAGTCAGGAGAATAGTGAAAAAAAAGTTGAACGGATGAAAATGGGGCTGAATTGAATGAAGAGCTAATGCGGTAGTCCGCATTATTGAGTAACCTAGAATAGAATGGAAGATAAGGGCGAAGGGAAACTACAAGCTGTTTAAAATTCATGTGCCGATTTGAATTTTATTAATAATAAGAATTTACATCTGGTGAAAAAACGAAGGAAATTATACACACTGCAATATGGCACAGCAAAAATACGCAAGCCCATCATGGGAACTAAACAACAAAACTGCTCCAACCAACAACAACAACAAAAAATGTTGACATCCGGCAAAACCCTCTGTGTCAATATGAGTCAATGTGTAAAATGTAACAAAGTTTCAAAACTATGAGAAAAAAGCTCTCAGCTCTAAGGGAGAGGTCTTGAAGGTTGATGATGATGACGATAATATGTGTCTGTATGTCCCAGGAGGATTTTAATAAACATGCTTCTCTCTCTTTCCTTCATCTTCGGCACAAGAGCTGATTTAAATGCTCATTAAAAACGGCGGAGTGTGTAGTAGTAAATGGTCAGAGAAAAACCGCAACGCTACTCACACCCCACCTGAGTTATGCCTGTTGTAAAGGAAAAGGGCTTAAAGCGTAGAGGCAATTAACGATCAATTTTTTTTCTATAAAGAAACAACTAGCCAAACAACCACCACCAGTGAAAATTCTTCCGCCATTAAGCTCAAGTGTCACGATCCATATAACCGACGCTGTCTAACAGTACACCCACACCACACATGTGATTATTATTAGGTATTAGGAAGATACAGTATGGAATATTCACTTGTTGTTGGCATTGAGGACAGAGCTGAAAATACTTCCGCTAAGACAGGTTTCTCTGAAAAAAATTGCAATGGAGTGCATAGGTTATTACGATGCGTACGTGTTGTGCAGTCATACTAAAAGAACCGGGTGAGAGGGCGAACGGAAGTAGAGTCCTGTTGTTAGTTTGTGATGTTATGTTTTTTAGTCTCAAGGTATTTTGAATGTAGTATAATAATGTGATGTCTGCTCAAGAATAAAATCTGTGTCTTGCGGACTTACAACTAACTACCATCATCATCAAAAAAAAATACACATGTGATGATTATTATTATATGCCAGTTTATACAACTCACTAGCTCCCTGCATTGCATTTTTTACAACTCCTTATCACCCAAGAGGAAATGCGTTATTTCCCCCAAAACAGATACAACTTGAAGATACGCTGTTCAAGACTAGGGTTTCTAAGAAAGAGGTAAAAAACATGGGAGCCCGATGTTAACATAACAGCTGGGTTTCCTTACGTTTACGTTACAAACATACCGTCATTTATATGTCATATCGTCTTCTTCAGAAAAAACTGCAACGTTGGTAATTCACCTTCGTTTAATGCATAAAAGAAGTCTCAAGTTTCCATTCCACTCGCACTCGCAATATTATTATTATCAAGCTCGCAAGAAACATGACAACTTTGCAAGTTTTCAGCGGAAGGACTTGCTTTGTACACACGGAATCCACCTGTGGCTCCCCTCCTCCCTTATTAGCATGCTTTGCTCGTGTTTTTTCTTCTATCGTCTCGTCTTGTAAAAAAATTGTGTGTAACGTTATTTTCATGTTCACTCTTTGCTTTCTCATTATCTTGATAGGATATCAAGTGTAATGCATACAAATTAATTTCTTATTGCACCTCGCTATCAATATTGAAGCCGTGGACTATAAAGATATTTGATTAATGATAAAGTATATAAAGGATGAAAATATAACATTTACCTGGCTTTATTACATTTAAAAGAAAACTAAGTATATACTTTATTCATGGGGAATGGATAAGCCATTATAAAAATGTGCAATATATGGAAAAAAAGTGCTAGCTAGCTTATATTTATTAAACTTACATATTTTATTGCCGTTGGGCTCAACCAAGTTTTTTATGAGGTGTCTACTACTGTGCAATTGTTGTATGCCAGGATCATTTGGTTATTTCCGTCATCGCGTCGTTTATTACTTCCTTTTTTAGATTGTTTAGTATCTCTAAAATCAGAAAGGAGTAGCTAGAGTTTTAGTTGTGATTATTTGCAACTTTACCTATCTAAATTGAACTTGGCATTTGAACTTGAGTAAAAACACTTTGGCTTATAATTAACCGCTGCGTGCCTTTGCTCCTTGTGTCTTTGATCAGTAATATGCGCGCAGGCTGACTTGACAGGTTGTACCCACGTACATCTTTATGTCTGTTGTTTTACTTATCGGAATGCTAAGTATAATTGGTAATGTGATAAGGATAAGCTTACATTGATGATTTAGCTCTCCGGAGTCGTCTTCGTCTGTGTCTCTGCTCGAAGCTGCTTGCAAAGTCATTTCATTTCATGGAATATGACCGCTCTCAACAGCGAGGTCAGATGGATCCATTTTTTACCAACGTGTTTTGCATCATCCTCCAGACACGGAGCTAAAAATATCTGCATATTAAAATATAAGCTTCTACGTACATCCTGTATATCATTTTATTTGTCGGCAATAGGCTGCTTCCACAGCTATTTCTTATATATTGGTAAAATTTCATGAGAAAATTCGGTATGGCAGCTTACATCTTGTGATTAACATAAGATATTTTTACTCCTTTTTACAAGACACTTTTTGAATATTGGAACTTGTAATCAAAACTACTGTGTGTGAGAGCTGGTGGTTTTGACTAGATGGATGCAGTACTGCATTTCAATCAAGTGAAACGTACCTACCCTGAAGAATATTAAAATATTTTTGGTTGAAAAAAATGTTACGTAAGAATTAAGGAGTATGGATGATATGATGGGGTATGTTGTGTAATGTAATGTAGCAAATGAAGAATGATATTGATATATGATCACAAACGTACAAATAGAATCCATAATTGAAATGCGTTTTACCTCCTTCATTCGCAACTCAAAGGAAAGATGTGCTGATCGTCACTGTGCCTCGTTTCGTGCCGTACCTGAGCATACCCAACATGAAAATAATATTTCTTCATGATGATGCATAATAAATTTTTTATCAGAAGATCGATAGATCACACACACACAAAGATACACGATATGTTGTGTAATGTGTGTGAATCAACGTTGTGTAAAAATAGGGTTTAAAATGTACCCAAATCTTTTAGAAGTTGCATATTTGAATTTAAAGTTTTATAGAAATTGTGCAGTTTTTAAGTAAAATCCTTAGTCGAGGAATATTAGGCCTGACTACTTTATCTATATTTTTTATAGTTAGATATCAACGTCCAATTTGCCGAGCTGGAAAATCTGTGGATATTTTATCAAATCCAGGTTGAATGAAGAACTAATATGACTTCAAGATTTCACATCTAAATAGGACCTTTAAAAATTATATAATTGGGAGGTCAGATTTTGATTGAAAATATTGCATTTCAGAACAGTAGTTCGAACAGAGTTTTAATTGTTTTAATGCATCAGACTAAAAACACTTGTAAGCGAACTTTTTCCAATAATGTTACACAGTCATGATCACTTCCATAATCTTATGCTCTGGTTGAATCAAAGTGAACATGAATTTCCGAATTTTCAAAGAAACTACATAAAAGTCCACACGAGAATGCTTATCTTTATGTACCCGTACGTGCATGTACTGACGCAATAGCAAGAATTCTTTTGAGATTATTATTAGCTTCTACAAGATATGGACATCCAAGATTGGATCTTATCGCCCCGTCGTGACAGAGTGCTGTTTTTACACGTTTCTCATACATATATGGTTGCTGATTCAGATTTTTGTCCGAAAAGATTTGAAAAAGGTGTCTTATGCTCTGCGATTAGGTTTGTGCAGCATTAAAAAATAAAAGGAGATCATGATATGAGCTGAAGGACCACTTTTATTTTGAAGCCTTTCGGATTCGTGTCTAATACTTTCCTCACGACTGACCCACTTGTGAAAGGAGAGTACATATTGAGATGTTATTATTATCATCATCCATTCCTGAGATGGGAGCAAAAAAAGTAGCATACGACACGACCACAAGGAGCAGCATTACTACTACTTACCTTTTCTTGTAAAGGATCTCTTCGACAAACGGCGGCGAGAGAGCCAACGCCTTTTGTTGTGGTTTGGCTTCCTTCCTGATTCGTCTGTGAGTTGATGCGTGTGATGTGATATGAATGTTCATACGCATGCTGTTTGATTATCATGCATTCTCAAAGAAAATTAAAATCTTAAGCTTTTAAAAGTTACGAAAGAATGTGTACAGGAGCCACATTCCTGAAATTGCGCATGGTGTAAATTGAGAAATGAGTTGGGAAGCAGAACAAAACACTTTTTTTCAGTTATACATACATAATAAATTTATTAGCGATTTTTATAGCACTTATAAATTAACATTATTAAGTACACGATGTAAATTAGCAATATATTTTCACCACTACGCTTCCTTCGATCGTTTTTAGTTAACACAATAATTTTATGTATATCATATTCTACAATAATAATTTGATAATAAGATCAATACTATATACGTAGCTGTCATTCCATTATTATACCTTCTTGAACGCCAAATCATATCATCATCACATCACGACTTTGTTATTGATGATTACCTATTCACATGCAAATACATTGTATATGTACAGTTGTATAAAGTTACAATATTAACTACATCAAAAATTCGATTCTACGAAATCCAAGAAAACTAATATTATTTCGAAAAGTGAACTATAAAATGATAACAGATTCAACAAAAACAATCAACACAATAAAAATTCATTCAATTATTAAGTAAACGCTGATATACAATATAGGAATAGATAAGCGGAAATAAAACATTGTGTCAAATATTCGGACTGTGATTTTAAAAAGAGTTGCTGACCGCAGAACGAGCCTCTTTATTCACAGCCAACAACAATCGGGAATGTTCTTTAAAGCTTAGGGTATAATACTACTACACGAGCAAGATAAGTAAAGAATGAGGTTCTCAAAGGGGATCATCAAGTTTTCATTGTTGCATATAAAAATAGGTAAATATGAATCGCTGTTGTGAATCACTAGCGAAAAATACTTACGATTTAATACAATACGATTTTAGGAATGTACAAATTATAAGTATAATATATTGATGGAATCATTAGCTTAACTACTCATCATATCATCGATGTATAAATGTATGTTCCTATCTAACTTACTTATTGTAATATTTTGTTTGAAGAATTGATATTCTATAAACAATATAAATAAATTTTTCTACCCTACTGCTTAACAATGAACGAGGGTGTAAATATACGTATGAAATACAGATTCTAGAGCCTAGTTCAACTGAAACATCTTTCTATACTGCCATATGAATACGTCACAATATATGCGGTTGTTGGAACTCATGCGTAAAACAGTCATTCGCAAAGATAAACAAATCCAATATCTAAATACCGAATTAAAATTATTGTCTTAGATCTATGATAGATTCTTGATATTATAGATGTATAATAAGTATCAGCTAATAATAATTACTGGAAGCATTAAATTTATTTCCTTTAATTGGAGCTTTGAATCTACGTAATCTTCAAACTTTATGTTTCATAATAAAACGCTTTTACCATCTAAATTAAGCAAATTTTGACCAATTTCCTTCATTGATGCAGAAGATTTAAAATTGCTTGAATTTAACTGTGATTTAATTGGTGGGAAGATGTATTGTCATTTTTAAACTCTTTTGATTATTAATATTAGCCAAGAACAACATACTATTCAACAGTCTTGAATTGTGGTCATTATTATTATTACCATCCGTGTTTTGTTTTCGGCTGTCTTGTGGTAATACTATTATTCTTGGACCGATGGTAACTTCCAAATACTTTGTTGATCTCCGAAAGATTAAAGAATGTATATGCTACGCTACAGACATTGTTTTATCTTGAGAAAAGGCAAGATAACAAGTGGAAAAGGTAGACAAGATTACATGCTTATGTACATGATGATCATAATACATTTTCGATAGGTACGAACTTCTTTTTGTTATTTCGATATATCCCTAATTTACACACAACTGAACCAAAGCTTTAAATCGCACCATCACAAGCTTCCGACAAAGCTTTGTAGATGAGACTAGAAGAGGTGCTTCCACTCGTCCTGCCACCACTATTATTGTCATTGTTGTTTGGACCATTTGCGTCAACAAACTCGTGGTTATTGTTAATAGAAATCCCATTAGTTTTATTATTATTGTGACTTGGGATGGGAGTGTGAGCACCTCTTCCACTAGTTGGACTACCGTTTCCACCGCCACCCTGAAACTGGTTCTCATACTGAGAGCTGAGCTCCAAATGATCATTATGATGCGGCTCAGTTTTGATGTTACAAGCATAGAACGAGTTATGATTGGCATCCATTGCTGGATAACCATCATTTTGTACTGGTGATGAGTAGTCATAATGTGGATGTGGGTGATGATGAGTTTGATGATACATACCATTTTGCAACGTTTCCAGCCCACCATCATAAGTTACCCGGTGTTGGGGCGAGAAATCCTGCTGATCCTGCTGAACATGATGATTGTCTCCAATCCAACCATATTGATCTCCATAGTAGGCAGCAGCCATTTGATGTTGGTGATGAGATGGTGGAACACCCTCGTAAAACTCAACTTGTCGAGCAAATTGCTGCTGTTGCTGATGATGTTGGTGATGTTGTTGCTGTTGCTGTTGAGAAGCAAAGTCACCCTGACTCATCTGATTATTACCACCACCATTCGCCCCAGCACCGTATGAAGAAATGGATGGGTTTTGGTGTAAACCGGAAGCATGAGAACCAGCTGCGGCGGCTGCGGCTGCAGCAGCAGCATGAAACTGAGCAAAGGGAGAGCTCCTTGGTGTGTATGGAGAGAGTCGTTTATTGTCAAATTTTGAGATGAGCTGCATCACAGGGTTACCTTTAATACCACCATTATTATTTGGGCCACCCACCCCATTCAAACGGTTGAGAAGCTGTTGCTGATCTTCCATGGTGAGGGAGGAGGAGGAAGAGCCCACTTGTCCTTCCCGATCCGAACCATTTTGGTTTTCCAATGGGGACATCTCCGGTGTGGGCAGATTCACTTGGTCTCCGAGCTGAGACTTGGTGCTCCCATTGCTGCTGGCGCTGCTTTGATTCCCATGACTTTGGGGCTGATGATCCATTGACGAGTCGACGATACCGTGTTGAAGAATCGCTCCACCAGATCCTAAACAAGATTAAAAGTGAATCATGAGCTGCATGTAAGTAAGTAAATAGCAATCATGATGTTTGCTTTTCCTTTCCCAACAACCAAAACCGGTCATTATCCTCCTCAACTCTGGTAACGTGATCA
The DNA here is from genome assembly GCA_034697805.1 of Orchesella bifasciata. Taxonomy (NCBI): domain Eukaryota; kingdom Metazoa; phylum Arthropoda; class Collembola; order Entomobryomorpha; family Orchesellidae; genus Orchesella; species Orchesella bifasciata. The sequence continues at coordinate 10,944 of JAQGAP010000457.1, read as the reverse complement.
GGTCATTATGAGTAGATATCCCAAAATTGATTTTTAACCTGGTTTTCCTCTCTTATTGAATATTAAAAGGTTGTGGTTGTGACTGACTCGAATATCGTTAAGATTAGGGATAAGAGAGAAGGAAGAATTTTTTAAATGTTTATGAGGAAATTACTAGCTCGGGTATGACCTTTAAAGGGATCACGTTTCGCGAAATAATGATAGCATATTATATTTGGATGGAGAGAGTGATGGGTTCACTATTTGCTTTAGATCAAGTGCTAAGATTTGAGCATGCCAATTTGGCTTATTATTTTATATTCTAATTGCATATTGCATTTTTAAACATTAAATTCTTACCTGTTACTGTATTTCGACGGAAATCCTTGTTGATGTCTGGGTCCGGACTGGCGTTGGGTGATGCGTCTGGCGTGTGAAAGCCACCAAATGGTGACCCACCATTGGCATTATAGCCTCCTCCTGGATGCCCTTGTGAAGGCATCATAACCTCATTGACCCGACGACCGGGTCGTTTTGCTTGTTTCCTTCGTCGTGGACGGTACTTGTAGTTGGGATGAGTTTGCATGTGCAATACCCTCAACCGCTCTGCTTCCTCGACGAATGGTCGTCTATCATTTGGAGTAAGACTCCTCCATTTTTTACCTGAAGGAAAACACATATTTTATTAGAAGTTATATCAGGTATAAAAAATCGAGTGTCATCAAAAGTCACAAATAGTTTAATGTCCATTTCTTCATCATTTATTCTCTCGAGTCACACAAAACATGTCAAATGGAGCTCAAAAGGTCATTAGTCAAATGACATTGGAAGAATTCCATATTTCACCTTGAGCCTTGCGCATTTATTCTTATCAAATATCCTCTGACGCTTTTCCATCATCACAAGAAGTCTGTAGTTTGGTTTGTCATGTGTGTATCGGGAGGAAATGAAATGTATTGATGATTGGAAAGCTCAAAACATGTTTCAAAATCTGAGGCAACAACAGGGTATCCTGTTCCCTATCATTAGCTATCTGTCGTTTATGATCAATATTTAGGGAATCTCAAGAGACCAGAGAGAAACGGATGATGATGATGCTGCTGCTTAAATCATAAAATGAAAAGGTCTTCCTCTTGAAAATCATCCAAGGGAAAGACAGGCAGAGGCACAGGGATCAAAATTTCAGACTCATGTTCAGATCACAGTGGGGAAGGAGCCAACATCCTTCCACCAATATGCCTCACACAGCGTCTCATTTATCATTTCTTCTCTTGGGCTTCTTGTGGCTGTGTGTGTGTGCATTTTTACTCACATTGTCCTCTCACATTATTGCATACCATTGGGGTATTGTTGTTATCATTATTAATTTTTTATACCAAGGAATTTTTATGTTTCCTGATTATGTTATGAAACTAGAGTGGTATCATTCATAATTTCTTATAAAAGTGTATCATTAAATGTCATATTTTAATGTTTATAAAGTTCCTTTGAGCTGAGATATGATATTGGCAGTAGGTGTAGTGTGAGTTGATGTTTTTGCATGCTATTTCCTTTTTTAGAATTTGTCTCAGGTGTGCCAAACAGCGTGATTTGATTTAGCATGTCGTTAGAGTACAAACTTGGTTTTGGACGTGTAAAAGGAATGCTCTAATGTCCAAAAGTCTTAATCACTCTGTCAATCCTAATCCAACGAGTGAAAGAGACAAGATTACTATTTAGGAACGAAATGAAAAATCCCATTTCAAAAAACGCCTATACCCTATCCATCCATAAGAGATATAAAATGTATCTTCCCCTCTCATAAGTTGAAATAGTGAGTGAGAGAGAGAGACGCAGACGCAAAAAATGAGAGCAAGAAGAAAGCGCAAAAGTGAAGGGTAGGGCTTTGCAACGAAAAAGAGCCACAGAGAGATTTTAGCCACTCCTTCATCTCTCCTACCATCACATCGCATCACATCAACATCAAACATCATCTCATTCATCGTCATTATCATAATATGCAATAATAATATCACAACACAAAACCACAGACTTCTGATGCTGCTACTACTACCGTGTTTAGAAGACACCAACTAGAAGCCAAGAAATATTGTGGAAATGATTATTAAACACGTATAATAGATTGCTAAAGTTGCTTTACGTTGCTAACAAATACAGTTCCTTTCGGAAGAGCTTAAATTAACTGCGTATTAAATTTTTCCAGTGTCACAACTATTTATTCCAACTTCAATTCAAATCTGCGAAAAAGACAAAATTTAATCTACCTGTGTATATAATTATATTTGATTTATTAAAAATACTGAAGACGCATAATGCAAGCAATAAAAGCATTTAACATGTATTTTATTCCCCCGAAATCCAAAATCTCAGTTAAAATGAGGTTAGATACGAATGCAATGATAAATCCCTAAACTCAGGAAATGCTTCACTACAAACTCTCCCGCAGCCTCTCTTGGACAAGTCATGTTTAGCAATAGTAACATCCTATAAAAGCAAACTTTAGCATCTTGCTCATCATCCTCATCAACGACAGGAGCTCCTTGAGGCGAAAAATGTTGAGAAGAGAATCTTACATAGACTTGTAGTCTGATAGACCCAAAGCAGCAAAAAATGTTTCTCCCAAAACGAAAAACCCTATCAAATATCTATACTTTACAACTGAACACAGCATCAGATCAGTAATTCAGAATTGAGACAGTCAAAGCCGACAACCGTAGCACATAGCATCATAGTCCATCTCAACATTTCTGGGAATGTAGAAGATGTGGTGGGATAAGAAGCCGCATCGTATCGTATGATATGCGAAGCGTCTAGCTAAAGTAGTCAGGGATAAAAACCAATCTCAAACTAACTTCATGACAATTTTTTTCTCTCTTCAACTCTTCCACTTCATCTTGCAAGTTGGCTTGGAGCTACAAAGAAGTAGGAACGTCTATCCAAATCCAAACCGCAAAACTTGTTACAAGCCAAAAAATCCCAACCGTCATGGTATTCTGTGTTGTATTAACATCAACCACGAAATTGTTTGCGATTCACGCTTTGTTATGTTGCTTACTTAAGGTATGCATGCATAAGCACAGATTTTTTCTTTCATTCTCCCGATGGCACATCTTCCATCTTCAATACTGTATAATACCTACTTCACCTTTTTTCTCTCAAAGGATTGCTTCTATACTTGTTATTGATACAAAGATTTGTTTTGCATGAGAGGTGATGGTGATACTCTTCAAACATTTCATATTTTATCCTCCTACTTTTTTCTCATTCATCATCATAATATTATATGAAAAAAGTGTCTATTGGATTGGCTTATGGCTCTTGCGTGTCTGAAGTATGATGATAGACTCAGCTTTTCTGAAATGTTTTTCCTATGCAAACGAACCGTTTTAACACGTTTTCTTAACACCAACCAATCCTCTCTTTTTCAGCCTCAGTGCTAAACCAATACTGAGCAAAAAAAGAATCCTCATATTTGTAAGGAATAAGATGATCGTGACTACAAAAAATATTATGTTTTCCCGTTCTCTTGCCACAAGGAAATGAGATGTGAAGGGCCAATGCAAATGTGTTGGGGCGGTCTTTTGCATTTTTTCCCAACTAACCATTGCATGACATGGCAAAGTGAGAAAATTTGTAAACACGAGATTTTCTTTAAAATATTCAAATTCATAACTTGTGAGCGTAAAATAAGTATATAATCACAGTGTTGTTCATTTATAGTACTTTTTCATTAATAGCATGGTTTATGTGGTGGTTGGAGTTTGGAGGTGATGATGTCTGAGCTGATAAGCAGGAGAAAAAGTAAAGGATGGCCTTTTGGTCACCTCACACTTTTTGCTTCCTCTCCACTCACGACATGACCACGAAGAAAAAATTGAAACGATGGGACTCTTTAGCGGATTGTCGCCTCAGTGCCGTGCCAATATGGATGGATGGGAGCTGGTTGGTTTGGTGGTTACTTCATATTTGAGAGAGAGATTACTAAATGCCATCATAATCATGATGATGGTGATCATCATCATCAGCAACAGCAACTGAAGCAGCTTGCCTTTGGTTTGTAATAGAAAATAAAAACTATTTTCTTCTTCACTGCCTACTATACTACTACAACCACATGCTTTGGGAGTAGAAAATCTTTACAAGCATAATATTGGGTGCTTTTTACTATATACACACTTTTCACAATGAGACTCTTTTTATTACTACGGCACGACACGCCATCATCACGCGTATCGTAATACGGAGATGAATGCGTATGTACACACACAAATCTAGCATGGCACCGTTCGCTTCGGCTTTCCTTTTAGCTTGAGTTGAGAGGGAGACGGGACGGAGGACGTATTTAAATGAGGGAAGAACATTCCTAAATCACTGCAACATGATTTTTATTGGATTCATATAACTATCGCATTTATTGTGGACGCCACCATCCACCACTTTGGAAGTGAGAGAGTTTACGCGATTCTGGCTGCAAATTGTACAAATATTATGATTTGAGGGCATTGGCATTGCGATTGCTGGTTTGGGGAAAGCACAAAGAAAACGGTAGGCTGCTTTAATTTGGTGATCATTTTAAAGTAAAATTCGATAAAGGAACATATAGACACGCATTACGTATTCTGGGCATTATGATGCAGATGCGACTTATTTTTTTGCATTTTTGAAGGACGTGACGGGAAGACCCTTGTGACAGGCGAGCTAATAAATAATGAGAATTTATCAGATGGAGAGATCAAAGGCGGGCTAACGAAGTAAGACGAAAGGAGAAGGGGCTGTGCTAGCTAAAACCACTCTTTCAGGAAGAGTATCTTGAGTTGTGAGAGAGAGAGAGGTGCGCACAAAAGCGCATTACATTTTGATCTTTTGAGTCTTGTTGCGGTAATTTTTTGTTGGGACATTACACTCGATTAGTTCTACGCCCCTATTTTCTCGCTTGTGGCTAATTATTCATCAGGAGAGTAACTTGCCTGCATTGCATGATATATAAAAGATTTCAATGACTAATTACGGCAGAAATATGAGATGCATACAAACGCATAGGGAACACAAAGCGCATAAGGTTTAGAGATTGATAAGAGAGATTTAAAAAAGGCAAAGCGACAGGGCTTAGCATGGGTTTTCTTTGAGAGATTGCAGTCACGCTGAGTTTTGCTACACACCTTCCGTTCCTTCCAAAATAGGGCCTTTCTTTTCCTTCCTTTTCACCTACTTTCCTAATCCAATATCCAGAAAGGGAGAGCGCGAGAGTGTACACAAACCACTTATGTATGATAATTCATTACTATTATTAGTTACACAGAGTATCCTGTTGTGACTTTTAAAAATCCTCCCGATTTCCCAACTCTCTCGCCCTTATACTCGCTCATTTACTCTTTTTTTATCAGTATTCAGTCGGCTAATTTGTACCCTGTTGGAACTAAAGGGATGGATGAGTTTACACATGAAATGAAAAGATAAAGATTGGGATGTAATGCAATGCAGTTGCGTTGCATCAGAAGAAGTCTCCTATTGGGACAATTCCCGATTCCTCATCAGTTTAATTACTTCCCAGCAGTTGTCCACTTTTGAGGTGAGCGCAACACTTTTTATGATCCACTGATTTAGTTAACTTTTTCTCAAAGTACCTATACCTCTCTTGCATATCCACACAAGTCTAGATTATGATGCTCATGATGAGGATGCTATATGGGTAAATGAATGTTACTTTTTTCTGTACTGCTGTGCAATGATTAATTGTAATTTGGAGCTTATAATCATTTTATAGTTGTCCTGCCGTGCCATGCCGCCCGCCCGCTACATACTTCTTAAGATTATCTTTTTCCCTTTGCCAAAAACAAGCTCGTGAATTACAAGGTTCATTACGTAACGCCACAACCACACCAGTCTAATAAATTGGGTAGGAAGATACTATTATAAAAGATTTTCTTTCTCGTTGGATGCTGATTTGATGGCACCCAGCTAGACAGTTTTGATATTTTCCCAAGGGTTCCGTTCCAATTCTTGGTTAGAAAAAAGACCAATTACTTTTGCTCAATTTGTTATAAGAGTCGGTGGATGTAGTAAAGATGTGGTTGAATAAATATTTCACTTGCTACATGACATGGTTAGCGCAAGGAAAACAAGGGAAGCCGCAGCCGTCGTGTGGAGCGTAAGAGGAGTCATAATGAATGTAATAAGTGTTTTGGAGAAAATATATTGGAACCATAACACTTCACTCGTAAATGTAAATGTAACGGCGTGTTTTTAAAAGAAGAGTATACGATGACTATGACCTTACACTGGTCTTCGTTTCTCTGTGTTGTCGAAGCGGTGGTCGCATTTTTAGGTAGTAACTGGTGTGGTGTGTGTAGTGGCGTTTTTATTAGTTGATGTGCTTCATTAGAGGAATAAAAGGAAATGTTAATGTTGTAATAGGCCGGCTCAGCAGGCTTTCTGTAAATTGGTGCGAGAGACTGCAATTTTCATTTTAAGATGATGAGCACGGTAACAATTAACGCTCTAATGGTCGGTGCATGTAATAACAAAAATGGAAAAATTGCAGATATATTAGATATCTATAGGACGTAGAAGACAATTTATGCTGTTTGCTGGCTCTAGATTCTGTAGTCTTTAGAACCAGTACAACTGAGATATTCAAACCATTATTTTGGATAGACATGGAAAATATCAACGTCAAAGACGAAATGACAAACAATGAAACAATTTAAGTAAATAATAGATATATACTGAATAGTGTCGGTAGATTAGTGTATCAGCAGGGTAATGTAAATTAGCTGGTTATTTTTATCTCAAAAACTAAAATGTCATATTTTATTTTCCCCATTTCGTATATTTAGCATATCCTTCAATACGTTTTCCTATTGCACCTACTTTCCATAGCTATTCAGCTCGATTTCGTTCGATTCTCAAGTTCCCCAACCAATATATCTTAAGCATAAAATTGCTTTTCTCTTCACCAGACTTTCAGTTTTGAACAATAGCCGATTTCAAACATTATTATGAGAGAAATATTTTTAAAAAATGAACTTCCATATTCCTGTAAATCCGTTCTCATCTCACCTGCTGCCAACCAACGTAGATTCTCTTTAAAATGCGCACAAGGCCACAAATCATGTACGACCGCATCAGAATCCACATTTTCCCAAGGATAAGTCATCGTGATGACCGCTATACACAACATCCATTTCATATTTCATTTCACCATCAAGTTCGGTGTTCGGTTCTGTTCTGCATTGCTCAAGTCCAGAGTTCAGGACATTTGGTCACGCACCTCCAACGTGAACAGTGTGGATTGGACATTGACCATCGGAAAAAAGTTCATTCATCAAACCAATAGAGCTCAATCAGCTGCTCTAACTCTACTCTCCGATCCCTTGTAAAAATGCCGTCATTCGATGGGATGCTTACATTGCATTTTTTAGTAGCTCTCCACTAAATGAGATCGTGTGTGTAGGAGGTGAGAAAAGCGATTGCTCAAAAGGGTAAAATCTCAAAGATTCATTCGTGGTTCGTGTCCATGTAACGTTACTCATGCAACAGCAGCAGCAGCATTAGAACATGAGTACTTGAGCCAAAAAATATTCATATAACATTCTATTGTACACGTAATAATCTTCCCTCAGCAATTTGTCACTGCTCAGACGAAATAAAGAATTCTCTCTGTCTTTCTTGGCAAGCCTACTCGCTCTCAACAGGTTGAGCTTAGGCAAAATAAGATGTTTTGAGCTTGTGCTTGTATCATCTACCTGTTGGAATGTTACTTTTGCCGTCTTGTGTAGTCATATCTTCCAAAAAGAAGAATCAATCCTCATACCTGACTCCTTTTTTTATCCTTCCAATCATCCATCTATCCATCCACTCCACCAACATCACATTAATCATTTATTTCCTTTTCTGACCAAGTAAATTACACTGACACCTCTCTCTCATCTCAATTCATCTCTCACTGTACAAAATGAGCTATCCACTTGGTTTCCTATTCCTCTATTCACCTGCAATATCTACGAATTACACACCACAACAGCTTTAGAATACCACTGTTATATGATGATGAGGTTTAATGATTGTCACGAGATACTGTAATTACTGCAGATTGACATGTGCCCAGAATTACTATACTTTTTTGCCATATAACACTACACTCTCGCAATTGGACTCCTTTATGCCCTTCTTTCAGGTGGGATTGATCAATGTACAAAGTTCATCACAAGTCCAACTTTTTTTTCGAGGTTAGGTGGTTGGAAACAGTTACTGAACTTTTATAAACGATACAGCTCTGAGCTCATCAATATAGTATGCACTTATGCGTAATTTTTTGAAGTGTAAACGTCCACACGTGTGAGTTGACTTTGAGTTGAGCTCAATAATATTTTCATGTGTGAAATGACTGTGCCTATGCAATTTTCATTTCAGAGTAATTTTGGATTACAATTTTGAAATTCAATGATATAACGACCGGCCGACTCCTTTTGGTTGGGTGTGTGCTCAAAACAAGGTTTTTTTCTTTGGATATGATGATGATGACTCAAGATAATTATCTGAAATGGAGAGAAAAATCAGCTCTAATTTGCCTACATGCATATTCATGACTTTGTAGAGGAGAGCATCTTCTTCCTTTCGTTCAAGAACCTGAGTCATCATCACTTTCAAGATGATTATGATCATTACATATATTTTTGGTATTTGTAATCACAATCAGTGATAAAAATGTACCAAAAAGAAAGACGGGGTTAAAAGGATGGTGGTGATGATGAGTGAAGATCATTTTCTTCCTCCCCCGCATAACAATTTTATTTTTCCTTCTGAGCAATCAACAACTCGCAGAAGGTGAAACTTTTCCACTGAAATGGTAGGTGATGATAGCATGCGGAGTGAGAAGTGGATGATCATTGAGCATTATTAAAAAATTTGTCATTTGCCATACATTGTAAAAGGTGTGAACGTGTTCGACATCGACATCCTCAACTTCTCTGTTGGCTTGGGTCTCTGATCAAAATCAGATTTTTATGTGCTTGTGCATATATGACAAGATCCCAAAATATCTGCTCAATCATTCACCGGATTTTGCATTGGATCTAGTAGAGAGCATCATCATCATGAATGCAAGACATATTTATATTATGCACCTTTAATATTTTCTCTCAGCTCATCATCAGGTGTTTTTTTCTGATATCACCAGAGCTTTGCTGTCTGTATACATAAATTGAATCCGTGCGTCCATGTCCATATGGACGGATATCAGATGCAGACCTGTAGAAAAATTCATCACTGCTGGTGAGCCCGCTTTTAGAAACACGTTCGATCATTTCATTCATCTGAATATTATTATGATATGATGCGCATATACATACATTCTTTTGCTGCAGCTTCGAAGAAAACTAGCGAGGATGATTACCGATGAGATAAATTGGTTTGCATTTTCTACCTAGAGCCAAAGCCAACATCAAGTTGGTTTGGTGTTGAGCAATGATCAATATTATTTTTATGCATGGAGGCAGGCAGAGGCTGTACAAATGTAAATGGTAGAAATGATAGCTAATGATGGATAGATTGATGGATATGCGGTGTGTATGCGCTCGCATATAAATTCCCAATTTTAAATCCGTCCATCTTAACTCAACTCAAAGAAATAAAGTACCCAGAGAGTGCAGTTGTACTTTTATTATGCCTACTGTGAACCTAGGGAAAGAGGTGCGGTTCAAAACAACGCAATCACATCTCAACCTCGTGGCAAAACTTCCCTGCATAAACTTTCCTATGTGTTTATAACACTGTTTATGGATGATGATGGACGCCTAAACATATGTATTTACTATAAATATACAACTGCTACATGGGAATCTCATGGGAGGTTATCATTCACAGACAAAACTATAGGCAAAAATGATAATGGCTGATAATAGAGGCGACGACGACGACGATGACGGAGAGTATTACTTTGGATTAGATATATTTTTTGCCTCTGTGGCTGCCAGCCTGACACCTCTTCAGATAGAACCGGTGATGATGATGATGATGATGCACCCGTTAAAATCCTAATGAAACCAGAATTAACCCATGTTCTGCTGCATATTCCAGATTACTTAACTTGATGTTGGTTTCACGTCAACTTATTACATGCTTTGGATCTTGTGGACACTCGAATAATAATATTTATGCATGTATGCCAATTTCAGATCTGTGTGCATGCAAACCAGTCAGGTGCTGAAATTCTGGTCGCCTGTCTCTCTCTCTCTCTCTCTCCCGACACATACCGATTAGTACCTATACACATATATTTATGGCTGATAACAAAAACAGTTGAGCTGAAGAGGTTCAAAGTAAAGTAACCCCAAACTAAAATAGGATGCGTAAAACATACTACTCCAATTATATAAACGATGATGATACTACTGATGCCATTGACGCTGCACATTAACTGCATGTGAACAAATAAGTGAACACAACTCAAAACTGAACCTTCCTCACGTAGTCGTCGCTAATCAGTACACATACACGTAATCATGATGATATGATAAGCAACTGGGATTATTACATGTTTGCAAATAACCCGCTATAAAATATCCCACAGGTAAGGCTTCCCACTACTCGTAAATGAAAAGCCTTGAAAAAGATGAATTTCCTCTAAAAGTGTAACATTAAAAAAACCATCTAAAATGTTCTTTAAAATCGTCATAAACTTGTAGTTTTTACAGAGTTCATGAGTATTCTCCCTTCTGAAACTGTCTTTTGCATTTCAAGCTCAAAGAAAATCATGATGCGGGTGGTTTTTTGGTAATATGGCAAATTATTACTGGGCTATAATACATTTTTTAATGATTGTTTAGTCACCTGTAGTTTGAGAACTTAAGGTAGTAATGGCTCATGATGATGATGGTAATATGGCTATTCTATGACCGACTGAAATTCGTTCACTCAGTTTTTTAAAAAGCCTCTTGTATTAATCTGCAATGTATATACAATATA
>JAQGAP010000456.1:0-34681 GCA_034697805.1 Orchesella bifasciata | reverse complement strand
TATGTTCTTCACTCATCCAGGCGTCTCAAAGATTGACGTCGGACTAGGTTCATGGGTCTATGTGAAAACTGTGTCTTAGGAAGAACTTGTACAACAACAGAACATTTTCACATATTTTGGATTTATTTTTCAGACTGACAAACACAAAAAAAAGCTCCACACCAGGGAATACATCTGCGCCTCACTAAATTGGCTTTAAATAGGGAAAACGGGCTACAGATTTTTAAATTTTGTCATTTTGTACTTCCCCGAACGCTGAAAGTCCTACGGAAAGGAATATAACATGGAATATCAAACATCATGCAGTCTTTTCACGACTTGATCCATATGCATAACTGGTAAGTAGTCTTGTAGAAAACTGTGCTGAGCACAAAGAGTGTGTGCTCTTTCGCTCAGAAGGAGAAAGAGAAATGTGAAAAGTCTGCCAGTTGTAGGTTGGGTTTGCAAGCATTTCCCAAGCATTCTTGGTAATGGAATGGAGGCTTGGAGAAAGTTGAATTTTAGGTTGGACAAAATAAATATGCCTATACGTATAGATACTTCTATTTGTAAAACGTGTATCTATATGATTAAACCATCGTTAACTTTGCAACTTTTATCTGAGGACACGTAGTCCTGTCTTAAAACTTTCTGGGCATGGACTACACTAGTTCCATTTGACCGTCGCCCACATTAACTACGCCACACGGTCTACGTACCCAGAACAGAATTCCCGTTGTCAAGGTATGTGTGGATGTATATGAACTTTTATCTATTTTGCAGAACTAGAACCCCTTGACTTAAGATAGTTCACTTGTTCCTAATGATTATGAGGGAGAGAAATTCTATGAACGAATTCCAAAAGCTCAAAATTAAGCCGGGATTAAATTCATGGAGTAACTTTAGGATGCCAAGAGTTTTACTACATCTTTCGTAAGGATAAGACTGCTGAATGCTGATAAATAGACAGACTTCCCAAGTTTTATCACAAACCACTTACGTGGCAAATAAACCACGAAGTTTTAACTACGAATGTAGTGGACTTCGTTCGAGAAAATGTTTATTGTATGTATTCAGATCCAAAATCTGGCGAACAAAAATTGTTTGTCAGAAAATGATTTAGAAAGTCTTCAGTATAATTAATTATGGATTTTAATAGAGTAAGATATTGCCATTCAATATATTTCAAGCTGTAAATCCGAGCTCACAAATCCTTATTGTTCAGTCTTGCTGTTTTGTGCTATTGTGCAAGACGATGAAGTTTGCACAAAGCTTTTCTAAATCACTCCACTCCTGGCTGAATGCTGTGGAATAACTTTTCGATAGTTTTGTTTTCATCGAAATACTATTTTAGCTTCTGCCGTTGTATATCTCTCAAAGATTCCTTAATGAAGCCAAAATTGTTTGAAGTGTTCGGGGGAACCTGATAGTGACTTGGGATTAATGTTGCTATTATGCTATTATGATCTATACCTAAAACATCCTGGAAGCGTGCTTCCAACCATTTCTTTCCTTGAAAACTGTTCTACATTGCTGTACAAGATTAAGATTCATTTCCTGTATTTTGTATTCCGTAACCATTGGTTGTAAATGCAGAACGTTGAAACTGTTCTTCGCCTCTAGAAACCTTTTCCGCTAGGATGACTGACTGGAAATGAGCTTAGATCTTTGTGATATTGGTTGGATATGCATGTATGCAAACACGTGCACATGGAATACGTTTCCGAAGATATATAAATCCATCTAAAGAAGGCACATTAATATTCCAGAGACATAATACAACTTACTCACCTTTAATGCTAATGTTGCAGATCCTTTTTATTACGTTGCTCTGCCATATGTATCATATAAAAAACCACCACTTTTGCAAAAACCCAAGCGGTTTGATACGTTATGGGTTATTAAGTTAGTTCCGTCTGGAAGAAGTGCAATTTGTAGCGTTAAACACTTCATGCAATGCAGACATTTGGAGAAATGAGTGAACGTCAAAAACCATCCTAGAAAATATTGTGGAAAGTTTCTTAAAAGAAAGTTCATATTTGGTTGAAATAAAGCCTTCCATCCAATTCCAACTTTGTTCGGCTTCCTTTCTATCTGCAACAAAACTACGTAACATACAAATCATATGTATATGTGTACATGTAGCGCTAAATCCCAAATTTTAACTAGCCCAGGTTAGGTCAATCAACCAGTGAGCATTACATTTTATACGCGAAAGGGATTCATGGGCTGACATTTATTTACCATAAAAATAGAACAGACGGGACCGTATACGCTGCTACTTTTCTCACACAGGATACATTTATCAAAAGAGGAGTATATGATGGAATTAATATAATGCCGACCAACGCATGAAACATCACATTGTGATGTCAATATCGAATTTACAAACGTCTCATAATTCTTGCCAGAGGGGAGCTTAGAACCTAACTTAATGCTGCAAAAGCCGAAACTTTAATTCTCGTATACACTTGTCAACTACTTTCACGCTTAGAATAAAATTTCTTCGCAACAAGCAATCAAGTCGAAAGGCAAGGATGTTATATCCATCAAACTGGAGAATTCTCTTGTTGAGTGGCTTAATGCTTACAAGTGTGAAATACAACGCTTAAAATTGACAACAGTCTGTGCTGTGCTCCCCATTGCTTTTGGGAAGAGTTCTTCATTAATGATGAATCGAGATAAGAAGACGAGTAGATAAACACGGGCTTATGGTGTGCAAACTTTGTTGAAATTGGGAGTTTTCAATTTCAATAATGCATACGTTATGAAAGCATCTTATGCAGTGGTGCAAAACCCGTTTTCACAATTTGTTTAAAATCCAATATTTTAGCATCTTGTATTTACAACATATAAATTTGATTAAAACCCGCTTATAATTTAATCGGATAAAATAACTTTCGCAATATTAAAATTTGCCCATGTTTGTTGAATTAATAGCAATAATGTATCAAATTACACGACTGATCAAAATTATTACTTGAAAAGATTGAATTTCCTTTCCAGCAGGCAACTTCAATATAAGATTACTATCCTCTTTCAAAAAGGATTATAGGGATATATATTAAATCAATTTTTACGGGGCAACTTGCGCAACTCAGTTGTATTTTCATCAATTTTGCTACTAATTCCATTTTATTAGTACATTCCTAAAAGTTGTCATGTATATACACAACATAGTCAAATTTAGTTGTTGAAATGCGGACACTCGGCAAGAAGCTGCTAGTGTGTATTATGCAGAATTGTGGGAATTAAGGAGATCTACAATGTAATGTACTTACGATATAATCCTTTAAATTGAATGAACATATTCTAGTGCTCCATAATTCTAAAGCAATAATATCATAAATTGCAGTTTTGCACTATCATCAATTTTATCTAGTCTCCTTAAACTGAACCCAATGTAAAAACTGTATTTTGAAACAATTGCAAAGAGAAATTCATTTACATGCATTGCGTAATCCAGTGCGCAGTTCTAGTACATCCAACTACATTCTCTCAACCTTGGCCGGCCACCAACTCCATAATCACATCAATATCCACAAACCCGATTGTAAAGGATTTTATTTCTGTGACATAGACACACCATCAACCATACGCCAATTTCTCGAAACCCATAGGTTCGGAGACCCTTACTCCCTATCACCTTCCAACAGTTTAGACTAGTTTTGTGAACAGAGATCTTTTGTGCCATTTGCATCATCAATCGAAAGCTCCTCCAGTAGTTCGATGGGTAGAACCCTATCCATTTGCAGTTAGTCAGTATTATGTTCCGAATAGTATCATGATCAACAGTATCGTGACTGGGATCTAGAATGGGAAGTAGACCTGTAGAAAAGGTTTATTACAATCCATAAAATTTTACTGAATGCATGACAAATACTTCCCAGATTTAGCCAGTTTTAAGCCAAGGGGTCAACCTCTGAAATCGTTTTATGTTTGCTAAAGGATCACTATGATTTAACATTTCGGTTAACATTGCAATCACGTCGGAATTTTAGTCCCTAACTTAAGTGCTAACTTGTCATTTAACCAATCTACTTTCAACTGTGAACGTCTACGAACTGATGAGCAAGCAAAAATTAAACCATTGGCTATTTAAAAGGATGCCTAAAACATTTTATTATAGTTTAGCTGCTCATATTCTATCTAACCCAAATCACAATATCTTTGAATGGGATTGCTATCGGTCGAATGTCCAGATTTAATTCAGCCTATTCTTGTCCAGAGCCAAAGCTGGAATTTGGAACGACAAGTTGGCTGATGTGTGTAGATGAGAAGCACAGTAGCGCGGCACCTATCCAGCTAGAGCCCCAAGTAAGTTTCTTACCAAGCTGAACGGCGGCACCCCGAAATTCAAGGGAAAAGAGACCAACTTCCACTGTCTTTTTTGGTGATATCCCAATGGTAGTATGACAGAATAGGAGTACACTGCTTGTTTATGTGTGTACACTATTGACTATCACCTTTCTCGTTTTGTTTTACACATAAACACAGTAGTACAGAAAAGAGAAGTAAGTAGTTACCGACACATGAATAAAACTGCATTATAAGTTGCATAATATATTTGGGTCGGGTCGGGTTTGCAAAAACTGACTGCCGTAATGATTGATTGATTACGTAGCAACGAATTAGGTAGATAAAAAGTGCTCTAAAACCAGAGGTTGACCTGAACACTGCTTAATAATTCAATACTCAAACTTAGGCCACTGCTAACTGATAGTAGGGAGCGTGAAGCAAATTATTTTTTGGTAAGTATTATTTGTTTTCGTGTTGAAATAATTAACATTAAAGCTTCAAAAGGAAGGTTTAAAAAACAGTACTTGTCATAGTAGAAGTAGTTTACTTCCGTGAAAGTGTGATGTGGTAGGTGTTAAGACTAAAGAAACATTTAAGACTGACATTAGTACTATTTAGCGTTGTAGTTGCTCTCAAATGACAAAACTGTAGAAACCGCAACAGTATCCATAAGATTTTGTGTGACATCACCGCTCAATTAGTGCGCATACACATACCGGCATATACTTGGTACAACAGTGCACTCTAAAGTACCGAAAAGTAATTATGAATACTAAATTTAAAGTCTAACTGTAATCTAAGGTTAGTTCAGTCCAAACAAATAGGTATTAGAGAACATAGATACGTGAAGGGATTCTAAAGGCAGAAATACAATCAATCAGGGTACAAGATACATACTGCACACGTTATTTATAGTTGTTGAAATATAGCAGAGTAACTGACATCAATGTATTCTTCGATAGATTGTGTGCCATTTTTAACTACTGAGGATTAAAATAAGGAAATGATTTATTTATTAATGGTACTGATGACCTTAGATTGAATGCATTTTTATGTTTTAGTTTGCAGTGAATTTTTTTGGAGTGTCTATCAAAGTCACATATTTCTGAAATACCGACTACTTAGTTTAGGTGAGAACTTTTACCGACTACTCAAATTATACTTGCAAAATATTTAACGGAGTTTTGGAATCTTCTAAATGCGTATATTTTGAATAGTAGGTCGACAAAAACTCTAATACATTATTGCTCACAATGGCCGGACTGCCAAGAAGAATCATTAAGGTGAGAACCAGTTTTTGCCAGTTTTCTTGATTGGGTCAACCCCATCTAAATTTTTATTTCTGTCTCACCACTTTTACTTATAACAAACTTGTTTTTAACTGGATAATTCTTATAAAATCCAATAGGAAACACAACGGTTGATGCAAGAACCTGTTCCTGGTATAAGTGCTATACCCGATGATAACAACGCCAGATACTTTCATGTAGTAGTTACAGGTACGTTAGCACGCTTGTTCTATATCATCTTGATATGTCACAAAGTCACAAACAATCATTATTTCATTTTCAAAACGGCTTGTAGGACCAGAAGGCTCACCTTTTGAAGGGGGTGTTTTTAAGCTGGAATTATTTTTGCCTGAAGACTACCCAATGTCAGCTCCTAAAGTCCGTTTTATTACAAAAATTTATCATCCAAATATTGATAAGTTGGGTCGGATTTGTTTGGATATTTTAAAAGGTACAGACCAGCTACTTCTCCATGGTTAATAATCACCCAACTATTAGAGACTAATAGTTCCCACTAACCAATTTTTCTACATGATTGCAGATAAATGGAGCCCAGCACTTCAAATTAGGACTGTTTTACTATCCATTCAAGCTTTATTGAGCGCCCCAAATCCTGATGATCCTTTAGCGAATGATGTAGCTGAACTGTGGAAAATGAATGAACAGGAAGCAATCCGCAACGCCAAGGAATGGACCAGGCTATATGCTATGATAGGAAATTAAAACCGAAATAAATTACAGTGATACATCATAACTTGCATTATTTGATTCCTGTATTTTAGGAGAAAGTACTCTGTTGTTTTTCGTATAATGGCTACACTTGAATTGTATACCATACTATCAGTATATATATGATTACTCCTTTTAGTTTAGGTCTGACTTGACCTCTAACATTTCATAGTTTTACTTATCGACTATTGTTTGTGCCTTTGGATTGAATGTTTAGTATTTTATGCCAATGGCGTTTTCTCAGGAATCTGCCATCTTTAGCTGTGAACCGCACTCTTATTCCTCGTGAACGCGTATTTTTAACTTTGAACTGTATAAAGTAAAAGTGATAATATGTATTTCATCCTTTTTTTTAGTTCTTAGCACATTATTTATTTTGCCATTAGTATGAAAATGTTGTTCTCCAAATTCTTGTGCTATGTGGCCTATGCATGAATATGTTCCAACTTCAAACTGACAACCAATACATACATATAATTACTTGAACCATCTACATATGGGTTTTTATTTCAATTTTAAACTTTCAACTCTATAACGGTACAGGATGCATAGTACAATTGAAGTAGGGAGTACAAATCCATAATCATTTCGAAATCTCCAATTGTATATTTCAAGAAAACAAGCTGGACACTGTTAAAAGACACGTTTATTGAATAGGCCGATAATAAAAACTGTATATCGAATAGGACTTTGCGTGGATTAGGGTTAATACTAATGGAAAGCGATAGGGTTAAAAAAATTGCATGAGGCTTATGAGAAAGTGATGCAATAAATGCATAAATGTTTCATCACTAATGTAGACCATTAGGCATACGCAGCCACTTGTGGACAATTAGGAATGCTGCAGAGCTCAGAGATAGCCTTTTCCTCTTCAGAGGTCCACATGGTTCGGGATTCAAGTTTACTGAAAAGCACAGGCTTTTTGCAGTAAGTACATGCCTAAAAATATAAATAAATACGTGACATCATTATCAATCACTTTATGTAATTCATTCAAACGGCGTAATTTTGTGTGGAAGTAAGCCGCATACCTGGGAACAATATTTGGTCAAAGGAATGCCCATTTCTTTCCACACTTGCACCAAATCAGCAACAAACCGGTCCATCATTTCAACAGTGTGGTGAGGTGTCACTGCAATACGCAACTTCTCCTCACCTCTAGGCACAGTTGGGTAGTTGATGGCTTGAACATAGTGTCCTTTTCTTTTTAACAAAATATCAGACAGTTCACTGCTCAAGGATGGATCGCCAATCTATAAAAAAAATTGCATGTCAACCCATTATTTAATTGTAGTAGTGACCGTGTACTATCAAAGAAAATGATCTTTGCTGCAGACCATATTGTATGTTATGTGCCACACATGAGCAGCCAACGACACCATAATAATCAAGGTAAAGCGTGTTCATTATCAAGTCAATTAAATTCTCAATATTGCCCTTACAAAGACTGGAATGATGTGGGACGGTGTATGCTCCACTGAGATTCCTTCACTCATGAGCTGTTCCCTCAAATAGCGAACATTGGCTTGATGACGGGCTCGAAGTTGTCGGCCTTCATCCGATCGTAATATTCGCACCGCAGTAAGCGCCCCTGAAAGAACTGTTGGCGGTAGTGAAGTTGTAAAAATAAAGCCTGCAGCATAACTTCGCACCATATCCACCAAATTACTGCTACCAGCAATGTAGCCACCGATATTTCCAAAAGCTTTTCCTATTACGAAAGAGGAAGGAATCAGATTAATTACGCAACTTTATGTGGTAATTACAAGGAAGGGGAAAAATAAAAGGTATTCAACTAACCTAAAGTGCCAGAAATTATGTCCATTTCTTCCATCAGTCCTTCACGCTCCCCAATACCTGCCCCGTTATCTCCGTACAGGCCCACAGCATGAACTTCATCAATGTATGTGATTGCCCCGTATTTATGGGCCACATAGCATAGATCATCCAATGGACAAACAGCTCCGGTCATGGAATGGACGGTTTCGAAAGCCACAATTTTTGGAATAGACTTGTCAATGTTCTTCAACAGGGTTTCTAAATGCTCAGGATCGTTATGACGGAAGATGTGCTTTGGAACTCCACTATTTCTTATCCCTTGTATCATTGAGGCATGGTTGCCAGCATCGGAAAAGATATGACATCCTATTTTTAGAAGAAAAAACGTGTTGTCAGCGTCACTAATCGGCTTGTTAAGTCTGAATTGATATTTAGAATTGACAGGGATATTTACCAGGTAAAGTACGAGCCAAAGTAAACAAAGTGGAGTCATTAGCGACATAGCATGATGTGAAAAGCAGAGCAGCAGGCTTTTGGTGGAGGGATGCCAACTCAGCCTCTAACTTTTCATGAAACAAAGTGTTGCCAGAAATGTTCCTTGTGCCACCTGCCCCAGCACCATGATTATCCAGAGCCTCACTATTGGTCAAAAATTAAAACGTTATGTTCTGCAGTCTTTGAGTTATTTAAAAAGTATCATCATTTAGATTTAATTCCTTACCGAACGGCCTTTTTCACCTCAGGATGACAAGACATTCCTAGGTAATCATTGGAGCACCAAACAGTAATTGGTCGTTCACCCCAGCTATACTCCTTGGCGCTTGGAAAGTTAGTGGCAGAGCGATTAACTTTCTTAAACACTCGGTAAGAGTGATCCAATTTCTTTTGCATGATCTGGTCATGAAAAAAAGTTTCATAGGGAAAGCCATTGTTGTTCACTTGCTTCCGAGTGGAGTCAGCATCGAAGACCCCCTTAAACGCAACGTTTGATCCATGCTGATTAGCCACTGGCTGAATCGTAGACTCAACAAAAGGACATTGGTTTGCATCCACTGCATTTCCCTCAGTAGCTGCAAGTCAGATTCCAGTCATGTAATTAGTAAGTGGCCCTTCAAAGGCAGAAGTTTGTATCTGAAAGGGATTGTACTTACTTGCAGCAGCAGGAGCCGGTACTGTCGACAACACTCTCGTAAGGACAGGGCACTGCTCTCCAAACTTTTTGATGAGATTCGAACCATAGTTTCGAACGAACGAGGTTGGTAAACGAGTGATAAACGGACACGGCATATTGCCTTACTCAAAGCAGGTATCTGGAAAAATGATAAACAGAGTACACAAATGTTTGCTAGTCTAGGCAGTACGCTATTCTGGAAGCATTCCTTGCAATTTCATGTCTCCTGTGGAAGTGGAAGATTGAAGTACATGAAGACCGCATTAATATATGTGAAGTTTCCTCCTCTAAATAACCTGCTCTCTCTCTCTCCAACTGTGGTTGCATATTCTACTAAAGGACAGCTCTGACAAGTGTATTACGTAAGTGAGCATAATTTATTATGCACATAACATATATTTGCATGCATCATGACCACAATGGAATACAGAGAGTGTAGCCAGCTAACAATACAAAATGAATATAATTTGCAAACGCCATAAACATATCGTTTAATGTTTGATACCCCAAAATGGAAACGAAACGAGTCTTTCAGTTCTCAACTCTTTTTCTGTAGCATCAAATCAAATGCCTACTCATCTCTGACTGCCTGTATGTCTGTCTCTACATCATGCATGCTGAGGCAAGGATTGACCCAATGAAATCATGTTTTTGTACATTCAGAGCTACACTGCTGTTTAAAAAGTCGAAAGTAATAATTAGATCATTCATTGTAGGGAAGGAAAATAACAGTAGTAACATTGGGCAGCAAGTGTTTGTGTAAAAACTGTTTTTGTTTCATTTCTTGCGAGAGGAAATTTTTGCCTTGCAAACTTGATTTGGTTGGTTATCTCAAAAAAATCTTTGCTACATTAGTTTCGCTCTTTTTCATGTTGTTTGCGTTGATGATACATTGAATGACATTTTGACAAACGGAATGTATTCTGCTCATTCAAAACATTTCTGTTACTAGGCTCATAGCAGCATATTTTAGCAAACTGCAAAACACACATCTGACGGAATTTCCATTCACCATTCATCGTCACCTCAACTCAGTCTACAATAGCGTCAATTGAACAAGTTTGATGTGTGCAATTTAATGAATTTATAGCTGCAATCACAAAAATTACATTCTGAGCAGCACATCTGAAATTAAAACGCTGTAGCTGGATGAATAAGTGAAACCTTTTGCATGATAGTGAATAAATAGATTACTCTGATTGAACGTCATGGACGAACTTTGCGCCTGGCTTTTTGTATGCTATCAGCAGCAGGGAGTTTAAACATACATAAAAAACTGGCATGACGCATAGTTACACATTTGCATACAATTACTAGCAGCGGCATAAAATTCAGGATTGACTTTGAGAATCTGAGGTTGACACCGTATATGCCTACTTTATAAATAGGAGAGATAAAGTTTCTTATCGTACACCATGTTGTTTCATATCAAATAGGTGAAAGAGATATCATCAATCAAATGGAACGCACGCGAATGGAAATATCAATTCACTTCCATTCGGAGAGGATGACAGTGAATTATGGAAAAACACATCAAAAGTGGAGTGGAAATGTGCATTACTAGATAAAGGGCTTTGGCTTGCCTTGAATCGGTAGCGCTATAATTATGTTGAAAGAGTTGTGATTAAATCTTACCTTTAAAATCCAATGGGATAAAATCAACAACGATGAATCTTCAAAAACGAAAAAAAAATACAATTTTCCAACTACAGTCAAGTAAAGCACTCACAGATTTGGATCACTTCCCCGCATGCAAAAGTGACGAAACGCAAAGTTATACTAAACGAATGACTTCACGCACTCATGACTCGTGGTAGAGGTTGCATTTTTGTCAGTAAGCAGCACGAGAAGAGAAAATGATCAATGCACAGGACAGAAAAGTAATAGTATGTATGTATTCATGACAAAACCAATCATCTCTTCACCTGCTCTTTTACTTTGATTGGTTGGGGTACCTTAACTCTTCTCTGCCGAGAGTCAGAGAAAAGCTTCAACATTAACATTTAGAGATGGAGAGATGGATGTGTGGTGTTCATCATAAATGATATCTCGTTTATTGCTGAGTATGTATGTATTTCAGTTGTGTACATCACAAACTTTCAATGGATGGCGGACTGATGAATGTCTTCTCTGTAATCACTATTCATCTTCAGAGGAATCGTTACCAACTTAGCATTTTCTAACCTGGGATTCATAGCGAAGGGGTGTACTCGCTGTACATTGATTGCATCAAGCTGTTGTACAAGGGTGACTAAAATCATTTACCTTCTGGTAATTGAGGTCTGCGCCAATTAATAAGAACCACTTTGTCTGTCCGTCCTCCACAAATTATAGAGACGAATTGTTGTTGCATGAGTTGTGTGATTAAATGAAGAGGCTTTTTGTACATTTCCTACGCGAACCTAATCAAGCTCTATTGCATGCGTGCATGCGATATTAAATGACATTGCATATTATTCTGATTCTAATAAAAAATATTTCCTCCTCATACTCCGAAAAATAATTAAGACTAGTTATTATCAAGTCACCCCAGTAACTTTATTGGTGATTTTCATATAGTAACATTATTCAATAACAGCAGAAAAAATTGCAATGTCAAAGGTTATTCGCGAAAACCTATGCAACTTTATTAAAACTACTTAACTACATCCTGCTTAGAAAATTATACCGGAATGCATGGCCGTGTTTAAAGAATTGAAAGGCAAACCTTGTGGAGTGTCGACTCCACCATTTAATAATGTACTACATATTATGGCTATCTACTATGATAGCTCCACAAAATGCAACCGTAACCAGATATAACTGGTGAGCTAAACTAACACATGCAAGCTGGTATATGAGAAAGTATAATATTGTGCATATTATTATTGTTACCAATTTCAGTGTGTGTACATTTTGTTGATGTGGTTACATGTTTTTCATGGTAAGTTCCGATTTTTTTATTGGCGATGCTTACATTCCATCACCCGTCATTCATGATAAAAAACTGAGATTGTGCACAAGAAGGTACATACCTTGAGCAAATAAAAGTTCATGTAACCGAAGGACAAAATATCTTATGCTGAAGAGTTCTCATTCTTGGTATTTATGCTTTGCTAATTACTATGATACAAAGTTCAGTTTCTACCCGAGTCCGTAGTTTTGAATATCGTGAATCATGATTAATTTTGGAGTTTAGCAAAAGGTATTTCGAATGTGTTCATTGCGTCATTGCTGGTGACAATCTTAGTAGAAGTTAACAAAGCATTCATACCGACCATAATTTAACAAAACAAGAAAGATGATAGATACTACGACTCATATGGACATATTTCATTATGCCTTTAGTCGTTAAGTAGAAATTGAAGGGAGAGTTTTCAACACTTCATTCATATGAGTGACTAAGCATATTATTGATGGACTTATATTTACGTCAGATTGGGAATCACCAAAAATGTGCATTCTCATCTGCAGTGTAAAACCTCCTGGCAACATATTATCTTCAATCAAGATGAATGAATAGCTATTGTTCGTTCCGATAATGAAAGTGCAATATGATGCATTTAGTTTGGTTAAGCTGGTCATGTACAATAACAAGCTTTTAACGAGAAGCTTCAAAGATGCATAAATGTATAACACATTATTCGGCCATCGAGACTAATAAAGACGACAAAGGAACTTTTATCTTAACATAACCAAGACTTTTCGTTGCAAAACACTGCCTCGTTCAACACCGCTTGGTGGAGTCTCCAAATAAGTTCAAGAAACCCCAATAGCATCCTTTCTAATCCTACAATGAGCCCATAGCCCGAATAAGACATGCAAATAATATAAACTCATAAAGTCATTTTCAAATCTAGATAGTTTACAGTGATGAAATCTGAAGAGATTTAAGTAGCTCAGTCTTACTATGGATTGATCAAATCATAAATTTAGCTAAATGGTTTCCAAGCAGAAGCTGGCATTTACGTTTAAATTGCACAATGAAAGCTAGGGAACTTGTGCACATGGAATGTTTGGTGTTTTTACATGAAAATTATATCAACTAAACCTGGTAACAAATTTTCATCACTAGGCTATAAAACGCATAATGTATGGAATTTGCGAGAACTGAAATGCATCATGCAGCCAAAATTCTTTTCCGACTTTGTACTTCACATTTTTGTCTTGAACCTTGATTGCGAATTAGGATGTATACATCCTTATAAATTACCTTGATTTTCCTTTTTACGTTTGCAGAAACACCGGCTACTCTTAAGTGGTATCGAGTACATTTGTGATCCCTACAAGACAAACAAAACAGTACGGTGCTTTGAGGAAAAATGTACAGATGAAGAGTGATTGCTTAATGGAATTGAGGTTGCTGTTGATGTCATGAGGATTTAAAATATATGTAAAAGATAAATGACCAATGAGTGCATTTGTTCATTCTCATTTAAAAAGTTAACTCATGCACAAATGTATCAAGTACAAATTATAAACATGCACAAGTCATTAACAAGAAAATCGTCAGTTCTAATGGAGTACAATGAATGTGCAATGCAATCACCTTTTATGTGACAGACACAGTCTGTTTATTGAGCGAGCACCAAAAGTTGGAGAATAAAAATACGACATGCGTTCATCAATGAACAACAATTATTTTCTCATTGGCCTACTAATTTCAAGAAAAGGAACACAACAACGCAAGCTGTTAAGCTTCTAGTCTACGGTAATAATTTATGTATAAGTAGTATAATGGGTCTTATAATATTCAAACTCTTGTATTTGTACCCCTTGAGTTTCTGCAATGAAAAGATTTTACGAACAAAGTGGATACACATTACAAACTTAGAAGGATGTCTACTAAAACCATATCGTTTGGGGTGGGCTGACAATACTTGAATTACTAAATTGACTGCTATATGTAATGCGGCAAAAGCATTCGAAAGCTTCTTTGTAATTGAAGCTACATATTTCATTAACATTTAATTTTATTGTCGATACAGCATGTCGTCTTTGCCAATTAATCGTGACTGTTTTGGGGCATATTGCAATCGCAATACAGTTACCTCCTGGAAAGCTTTGTTGCTTTAATCGTAAGAGAATGTTGCATTGCAGTGTATCTTTAGCTACACAGTTGTGTCAATGGCAGGGTAGATAGCATTCAAAATGATATGACTAATATGAAATGATTCGTTACAGCTTTAGCTTGGATTTGTTTGCCAACTAAATTATAGATGCTTCACTGCTATGCTAAAGTACTTTAGAGAATGCTTTTCTATAGTTGAATGAAATGGCCAAAATTGAAAGAAAAACATGATAAAATGATAAACGGGTACCAATTTATGGCTACTCCATTTTGTACGAAACATTTATTCATGAGCTCATCAAACGCATAAGATAAAACAACAACTGCTTTTACGACTACCGGTAAGAAATATGTACCAAACATTATCGTATTTTATTTCCAAATAGTATACTATTTTCATATATAAGTAATATATAAGTACAGAATTTGTGTTGTTTCTACAATCTAGGTAATCTTTGATAATTAATAAAACATTTACTCTGTATGTGCAGCTTCAATTCAGGTAACTTCCAAAAACAAGAAATAACTGCTAAAACAGAACGCACTCATACCTAATTTCATTCACACGTTTTTTTGGCAATTACAATTGTACAATACTCATTCCCATTTATAATTACTAGTCAGCAATGTTTAATTAAAACTACGTATCATAATTAGGTTTATGATATGGATATTATTATACATTATTTATACTTTCATTTTCATTTCATTTGACACATACTATTTTATTTATAATCCATTTCTAATTTGCGGGGAACTTACCGTATTTATACTCAAATTAGATTTGTAATGTTCTTTAAAATTTAAAATATGGCAACATTAATTTCCAAAATTTTAGAGAGCATTTTACAAGGTTATTTATTAACATTAATGCGGTATAACCAACAAAAAGTTATACAGATGGCACGTACTGGCTACAATATTATAATGACTTAATTTTGAAAGCTTAAGTACATGAGTCACCTAGCAAGCTAAATGTATGGATGTATGTATAAAATTAAATAATTTACATACCTACCTTCTGTTTTTGTATGGAATTATTGATGACGTTTACTTACCGAGAAAGCAAAAACGTTAGGAAAAGTACTTTGATTGCTAAAAAAATGGCATAGTAGTGACTACTGAATAGACATGTTTTGGCAGTAATCACAGTGACTACACTGTGATTTGATTGAATGCATGCGGAGCACGCACCTTATATCACATTCTGAAAACCAAGGGAATAACATGAGAGACAACAGAGAACGTTTAGACCATTATAATTATTAAGTAGTAAATAGACAAAGGACGCGTTTAAATTAAATTAAAACACGTGTTTGCATTGTGTAGGCAGTGAGGAAGGAACAGCTCAGTTCTCATTGACCATGAGAACGAGGACTTAAAATAGTTAAGCTCATTTCGCAAGAATGATTTGATTTGATTGTACAATGAAGTGAATAAAAACAGAATATTAAAAATAATAGTCTAGCTCACTAATCTACGAATTGCAAGTCCTATGATACTCTTCTATTTTCCTAATAGCTCGGAGGTACTCCTCCATGATTGTCGTCAGTGTCTCGATCTCACTGGCTATATTGTCGGCACGCCGCTCGTGTTCTTCATACTCATTTTCCATTTCTGTTGGGATTTGAAAAAAAAACCGACGATTGCTGAATAGTATCTGAGCATTTTGATAACACTTGTATACGCTAAGTATATTATTTAACAAACTTACCTTGCAGTTCTTTGCGTTTATCATTTATGTTATTGGCAAGTGTATTAGCTCTGTTTTGCAACTTATCCTTTTCCTTAGCTCCTTCAAATAACGACAATTTGGATTCCAAATCTCTGGAAACTTTTTGGTACTCTTCCTTCAATCTAAAGGGACCAAACATTTTCAGGTTAAAATCAAACATAAAAACCATGAGCATAATATTCCTCATTTCAGAAACCTTACCTAGCTGCGGTTTCTTGAACCACCGTTGCGTTTCTTAAGGCTGACTCGGACTCATTCTTGGCCTGATCCCGTCGTCTCTCATTCTGTAAATTTTTCTTTTGCAACTCCTCAAGTCGTCTTTTCAGAGCTTCGATTTCTGTGAGTGAGTCACTTGCAGTTGTTTCAGCATTTGTGGTTTCACTTCCAATCTAGTTGATTAATGATAATGCTTAACAAAAAAACCACTTTGATGCTTTGTAAGCATAGAATTTAAGCTTACCTGTTTCAAATCCAGATCTGCAGCACCAATATCCTCCTTTGCTTTTTCATTTGCGGCTTCAGCATTCTTTTGAGCTGCAAGTGTTTTATCCAACTCTCCGCGTACCTGAACAGCCTCCTGTAGAACATTCTCTGCCTCGGAACTAAATAATTAAAAATTACATTTGTCAAATGCATCACTTTGAAGACTATTTTGTTTAAAAGTGTCATATTCTATAAGTAATTTACGCGGCGTAATCAGCTCGTTCTTTCAATTGTTTTGCCATATTAAGATCATCTTCAGTCTCCCTCAGGATCTGCTCAATATCTGTTAAAGATGCGACACTCGTTTTAATTCCATCGTTCAGCTCATCAATTTGTTCTGGTCGGAGTGTAATGGTTTTCGCCATGACCTGCATATTAAAAATGTGTATAAAATAACTTATAAAAGGTTTAATAATTAGGGGTGACCAGATAAACAAAAAATTCGTACGTCTTCTGCCACTTGTCTAATTTCCTCAGGTGTTGCACCCTGTGTATCTAGTGCATCCTTAATTTCCTCCTCTATTTGTTCCAAAACCGCTTTAGCTGCCTCTGATTGGTTCTTGGCTGTTTGTGTTTCATCATATGCCATCATCGCAAGATTTTTGGCTTCATCAACTTCAGACTTTGTTTGTGTTACCTTGAGACATGAAATGGTACTCGAATTAAAGCAATGGAATTTTCACAACTTACGTTGTTTATGCATATTTAATATATAAATGGATTAGTGTTAAAATTACAGCTCGAAGTAGATCTTCTGCGTCAGCATCCTTCAGTTTGAGTGCGGTGTACGCATCCTGTGCAAGTTTCAAAGCATTGTCTGCTTTGGTTACAGCCCCTTCGCACGATATGCCACCACATTTTCCACATCCAGCTCCACCACAATGGGAATCACAGGGATCTCCAGCACGATCACAAACAAGCTCATTAAGATCGGGGAACATGCCATTGACAGAGTCAATATCAGCTTCCAGTTTCTCAAGGGTGTTGGTCACATCTTCCTGAGTTTTATTGATCTGAGGACTGATCTGGTCAAGCAGGGCTCCAATTCTTCGCCTTTGTCTTTCAGAATCACTAAGAAGTTTTTGGACTCCATCGGCTCGCCTAACGGAATCATCCGATCGTCGCTTTGCTTCTCTTGTCAAGTTCAGGGCACCTACATTTCAACACATGATATTAAATTCCTTTCGGAAACACTTTGGTAATATTTTACCACATACATACCTTCTACATTAGCTTCTTGTAAATTGATTGCTTGATCCTTCAATGAGGTAGCAGAAGCCTGTAGCGCTCCTACTTTTGACTGAAGGACTGCCAAGGAACTATTACTGCGCAAAATCCTTTCGGATATATTTGCTAATTCGTCGCTTGCATTATCTAATCCAGTTGAAGTCGTTTCGAACCATTGTCTATAATAAATATTTATGACAATAGTAATCTGTCAGATACGAATCAAATTCTATTGTAAATTAAACGAAATAACACTGTTGAAAGATTTTGCTACCTTCTTTCCTCTATCATATCATTCAAGTCGTCCAGATCCGAACTGCTCACACTGGAACTCTCTAATAACCGATTCACTTCATCCACTCTGTACTTCATTATTTCAAAATCACTGGTATATGCTCCAGATGCACCTTGTTGTTTGACTTGTGAAGCTGCATCCACAACTCTAGTTGTTTTTCCTGTGAAGTTTACACGCATTTCTTGTTTCATTGATTGCTTACAATGGCAAACTGTGTATACAACAATTAGACTAACCTTTCAATTCTCCAATAATCAGATCCCAGTTTTCGAAACATTCACCACATTCACGACAGGAAGGTGCAGTTCCGATAAAGCCTCTGGCGCACATATCACATTTGTGTCCACCAACTCCGGTTATGCACACACAGCTTCCATTAACTCGATCGCATTGTTGGGTTTGAGAGCCCCATGAATTACATTGGCAAGCTACAGAAAGCATAAGTTTAAAAAAATGATTCAACCACTATTTAGAACTACTAAAATTTAAGTTTCTTTACCATAGCATTCAACATTGGGATCCCCGTAGTAATCTGCTTGGCATTGGTCACATTTCCGTCCTCCAAATCCTGGTTTACATTCGCATTGTCCGTGATACTTTAGAAATAAAACAAGATACCATGATATTACTAATATGATTCCTAATGGAATTACTATCAAATAAACTTTATTGAAAAGCTGCTGGGTACGTACCAAGTTACATTGGGTGCTAAGAGATCCGATTGGATCACAGTCACACGCTTCACATCCTTCACCACTAGCGATTTTCCAATGATCTTCCCGACATTCATCGCAACTGGTTCCAATCACGTTAGGCAAACATGGACACTGTCCAGTGATACGATCACATGCACCAGCCACACCAGCCGTTCCTAGAATGTTGCAAACGCAACCTAAGGAAACAAAAAACTGACATTATTTCCCATTCAAAAATAAATCTTGGTCTTCAACAAAAGATTGCCATTCTTACTTCGACACATTTGATTTATTGCATCCCCGTAAAACTTTGGCATACAATGTTCGCAGCTAAAGCCTTCGGTGTTAAATAAACATTGTAAACACTCTCCAGTTTTCAGATCACAGTTTCCTGGCCTGGATATGTCAATGTTGTTGTTGCAGCTACAAGATCTACACTCTCCACCGGGGATTTCGGGGTTACCGAAATAGTTATCCCCACAAGTGTCACAACGCGGCCCTAAAACGAGATGATTTTACAAATAATTGGCATAGTTCTGGTCTATCTAAAAACTTCACCGTAAAGTCAATGCTTACGAACCAGCGTATCCTTCTTGACACTCGCAAATGACATCGTTTGTTTGTTTATCTAGGGCACACCGTGAAGCAAATGAATGCCCTTCTGATATCGTACCAGGGCAAGGACATGGCCTGCAGGGAATGTCTATTCCCAAGCGTGGATCTCCATAATAGCTTTCCACACATCTAGACGTTCAGAACAGAATTCTTACGTTTATATTTAGTGAGGTAAAATATTTGTAAAAAAAATCATAATTCAACACGGAGCTAATGTGCATCGGATTTTTATAAGAACTTGCCTGTCACAAGTCGTTCCAGTAGTATTATCCCTACATTCAATGCAGTGGCCTACAAGGGAGTCACAAATATCTGCATGCCCATTACAAGTACACTGCTGACAATTTGGAAAGTTCCAATATCCAGGCTGGCACTGATCACAATGAAGGCCATAGGTATTTGGACGACATCTGCACTGTCCAGATTGAGCATCGCAGAAATTATCCAGACTTCCAATTGGATTGCATTCACAAGCTAGATTTTAAATTACGACACAAATATTAAATTAAGTCAGGAATTATAACGGCAAAAATATAAATCCTCGTTCATCTGTATAAACTACTTACGACGACAGCCACCAGATTCAAATCCAAATGTTCCAGGAGCACACTTTCCACAAGTTCGTCCCATTACATTGGGTTTACAGTTGCATTGTCCTCCCAGGGGATCGCACATGGCACTAGTGGATCCTTGTAGATTGCATCCGCACTCAAATGCGCCGTCAAAAACCGTATAACCGACACTTGTCAACAGTTTTTTACATTCGTCTGGAATGGGGTATCTTGAAGCGCTAACAAATGCTGAGTCACAGCGATAACGTTCGTAAATTTGTTTCTTGTACTCGTTCATCGCAGATCCGTTAAAGAATGGCAGAGCAGTAGTTTTCGGTATTATTACAATCTGTGGGGGTTTGGAATACATTAGTAAAACAAGGCAAGATTTTGTTCCGGAAGAGAACCATAGTTTAATTCATGAATAATACCGAGTCAATAAGCACTGAGCTCTTTGGCTTGTCTCCGGGTTGAAAGTCTAAACGAACTTTGTAATGTTTCCCTGCTTCCAAACATAGTGGAGGGTAGAGCATCTCTTCACGGGTTTCTAATACCACAATATAATTGATATAGCTTCAAAATGGTATTTGATATAAAGATTTTCAAAAAACTTGGGAGTGATTATGCACACCAGAACGTAGTATGAGCGTAGTTGGTCCAGTCTGGAACTGATTTGCTGC
Organism: Orchesella bifasciata; assembly: GCA_034697805.1. Classification (NCBI taxonomy): domain Eukaryota; kingdom Metazoa; phylum Arthropoda; class Collembola; order Entomobryomorpha; family Orchesellidae; genus Orchesella; species Orchesella bifasciata. The sequence goes on along the minus strand of JAQGAP010000456.1, from coordinate 14,104 downwards.
GCAAGGACCATTTGGATCGGGTGGTGAGTCAGGAATAACTAAAACATTCACTTGTTGCCAACCAGGTTGCTAATTGTAAAAGATACATTGATATAGGTACAGCAACTGAAAGTAGTAGAAATTGCACATGAAAGGTTCTAATTTAATTCTTACCTGTGGCTCATAACGGACGACAAGATCATATTCCATTGTTCGCATGATGTCATTGATATCAAACTCAAGGTATGAATCATCATATACTCTCACAAATCCCGGTCCAGTCCATGTAGAATCCCTTCCATCCCGATATGGTTCCCGTATTTGTACTTGAACATCCTGAATTAATACAAACCCACCGGTTAATTCATAAAGTTTTAATTTTTATACGATACAGTTTTCATATCCATTGAAATAATTTGAACATCATACAGGAGATCGATTAGCCACTTCAGCTTCATAGAGGATGTGATCGGGAAGACCAGCAAAATATCCTTGTTCTGGAGTAGAGCAATTTCTACCAGTGACATGGGGTCGGCAGCTAAAATTCATTGTTTTATTGATAAGATTAATTCTCTACTTCATTAAATAACTTTTAGAACTAGCTTCTGTCAACTTCTTACCTACACTGTCCCGTTACCACATCACACATGTTATCATACGAACCTCCCTCATCGCAATCACAAGGCTTGCAACCATCTTTATCTTCCGACAGTCCGTAATACTCGAGAAGACATTGATTGCAGTCTCTCCCAGTGACATACCTTTTGCATGTACATTCACCGGTGTAGACGTTGCAACCTTGATTTTCCACCGTTCCTAATGTATGGCAGCTGCACTCTAGAGTAGTCAAACGGCATTTTAGATTTTTTCTTTAGAGTTAAAATAAAATCAGTAATAGCAAATGAATCTTACCTTTACATCCTTCCGGGTTATCCTCTTGCAGATCCCAAAAACCGTAGTCACACTGGTCACATCTGCGTCCACGTACATTTGATTTACAGTGACATTTACCAGCTTCCAAACCATTGTCAACATCAGTTTTCGATACGCATATTCCTTCATCCAGTGCACCCCTCGGGTCGCAGTCACAAGCTATGAAAATAATGTCATGATGGAATGAAAACTGTCACAGTAATCAACTAGAATGTATAAACAAATGGCTCACATTGACATGCGTCTATGTCATCAATCTTTCTATCCGAACTTAGGAAATAAAAAGGCTTGCAGAGTTCACATTTATGACCCATCGTATTATGGAGACAGTTGTCACATACTCCACCGCTGACATTTCCAGAAGCTTCAAATACAGCATTGTCAAAGTGACAACTCTGTGCATGGTTGTTGCAGTTACAGCCTAAAATGAGAAGAAACTTTGCATTTAAAAAGAAGAATTGCAACGGGAATTCTTTCTGGTTTTGATTGTTTAGTCGTGTTTCAACGTACTTTTGCAGGCATTTGTTTGTTTTCCGATAGCAGGTTTCCACGGCAAGTCCCAGTAAAAGTCATCGCACTCATGACAATTCAGTCCTTTGGTATTGTGCGTACATTCGCAACGGCCGTGAACCATGTCCGGACGAGTTTCAACTCCCGGCATTGGTAAGCATCTTGACGCATGACCGTAACAGGAGCAGGAGCCTCGCACAACCATTTCATAAATTGCGTAATAGTATTTCTCCTGTGCATCAAAAGTTTCAAGAGTTCATTTAGAATTACTAACTGCAAGCGATGATTGAACAGTGTATGCATATTTTATGAATGTATGCACATGTACCTGAATGTCCATTCTTTTATCCAGTAAATCATCACCAAGAGTATGCAGTTTTTGAAACTTGATCCTAAGATTAGTGACCTTCAACAGATTTTGTACCTCTTGAGCGTAGGGATCCGTAATTTGTACATTTTTAGGAAGCACTCGGAAAATTACCTACAGAAGATGGATTTGTTAATTGATTTGATGTTATGAAGATAAGGTTTCCAGACTGAACTGGGTCATACCCATTCATTTTAGCAATATAATAACTTACTTCTCCTTCTGTAGAAGGAGCAACGCCTGAATATCTTTCTTCACAAACAACGTGAGTAAGATTCAAAGCTGGGGCTTTGTCAATAACGGGAAATTGGTCAGTGCAATTGTCTGCAAAGTAACGGTACACCTGTAAATTAAACGTAGAGTCAAACATTACCATTTCTGAGAATACCAAATACCCATGGTACAAATTTTATCCGTTTTTTCGTTTCGTTTCTGATAAAAGTCACAAACAAAATATTACCTTCCAGGTTCTTCCCTCGTCAAATGATCGCTCTATTAACATAGCAGCTGGTCGGAAGGTTTTAAACGTAATGATTAAATGAGTAAAATGAAATTCAGCTTCTAAGTCCACTTGCAACGTCACGTCTTCAACACCGTTTTCAGATTGCCACCACGACCTCTGCTGAGTCCTACGATGTAGTCAAAATTGCGTAATAGTTATGAAGGTCTAAAGAATTGTAAATATGGCAAAGTTACTGGTTTATGCAAGCAAATCCGAAATATATATTACCCGGGATACAATCGACTAATGACATTTTCTATCCTGTGACTTAGACTGGGATGACGCATGAACTGTGGGCGTGAATCACATCGAAAGCACTTTTTCTTATCTTCCAAGTGGGAAACTATACAATATCGTTCCTGAAATCATAACCATTCAAATTGTTGAATTACACGGAAGAGAAAGTGTTTTTGAGTTAACTTGAGATGCAAAAAACCGACCTCCCCATTAAGACCGCAGGTTGAGGAAGATGATAATCTGTCTTCTCTTCCAATTAAAAGGTTACCCGTTGCGGGATAGCAAGACCCTTGGTCACAAGGATGCATAGGAGGCGTATACCCTGTAAGAATTATTAGTCTAGTTTATCTAGAGTTCAATGAGTTTTGCAAAATATGTACATATGTACTCAAACCCATTTATACTACGTGTAGTTTCCTTTATACAAACGTTATTTCTGATTCTACATATACCGTGTACCCGAAGCCAACATTTGTTATATACCTTTAACCTATGTACAGGGATTAGAAATCTTTACCAAGGGACCCAGTTTTATAATAATTAAAAGGAGTTACATCTGTACCCTAATTAATCCTATTACACCATTTTCATTGTTTTGAAATCAAATAAAAAATATAAGGCTGGGTCAAAATGTACCAATTAAAGTTTAAACTTTTCGACAATGAAACGAAGCTTCATCTATATATTGGACATTCCATACTTTCATTATCGTTACCTTTTGACACAACTCAGAAATTTGCATCAATTTTCACTCCAGTTTCATTCCATCAACGGTGCCAGTGAAAGTGAAAGGCCCTTGATTTGGACGTTGAAAATGTACTAATGATAAGTGCAATCAAACATCTTTTTACTTTTTACACTGGAAGTTTTACACTATATAATTGAACTTCTTTTAGTTTAAGTGTTTAAACACATTTAAAAAAGTATAAGTGTCCACCAAAAAAAAACTTCCCAAATTATCAGATTGAAATTTAGCCAACATTGAATGCTTTAAAACTTTACATTTATTTCCACGTAGGAAATTTCTGCATACACACTTACATAATTACAATTGTTAGCCCGAGTTTTTGTATGTGTATAATTTAGATAATTGTAGGACGCATCCTTTTTCAAAGTTCATGTTGCCCCCATGGTTGAAAATTTCATCTTACTTCGCCTAATTATTAGTACATTCCTATTTGCTTTGTACAAGTTCTTACAAATTACATGTGCATACAACGTCCTTTTGTTGGATTATATCAGCACTTTACTACATATTTATACATTACCATAATTTAGCGTACAACATATTATGAGCTATTTAGTAAACAAGTAATGTTATGTTAAGTATATAATTAAACGTTAGTTTTGTTGTAAAATATTAAATGCATAATGTCCGACCGTTTACCAGAGTAAACTACCCATTTTTAGTGCAGCGCATTTACCACTTACGTCATGTTACCGGTTTTAGCCCAGTCAGTGCATTGCTTCCGGAGATAATGTTATTTTTTTATTTATTCATTTCCTGAGTGCCATCAAGATACTGTACAACATAAGGTTGCATGAATCACATCCTCAAAATACATAGAATTGGGTACCTCCATCGACCAACTCCTTTGCAAATAACTTTTGTGTGATGTAAGTCATAGGATGAATGTTATCTTCGCCTCGATCTCCGTATATGAAATCGAAGTAAGTTATGTTGCTGAATTCAGAGCTTTTGTTCTGTCCATTTGGGAAGGAGTAGGTATCGTTTCGCACAAACAATTTATGCATTCCAACGGGTCCAATTATTTCTCCAGGGGTTAGCCTATGGAACGTCACTCTAGTTTCCGTTTGTATGGATCTATTTGAATGTTTTTCCTGCTGTCTCGTCCGATTGACTTGGTAACTTTTTTCCGAATAGCTTCTGGAATAACCTCCAACGCTTACTTTTCGGGGCCCGGTTGTCTTCAGTCGACGGGTTGTGGAGCTGGTTGATGTTTCTGACTCACGGCGAACCATACCAGGATTTAACCATTCTTGGGTATTTGCACTAGCTTCTGGTTGTACCTCTACTGATTTAAATGGATAATACCTCGGGTGTTTATTGTAACATTCATACTTTCAATACAATGATAACCTAATGAATTTCGTGTGTTGTTTTAATTGCTTGGACAATTACACATAAAATGTGGGCATTTTGCTTCGCGATACTGATATTCATGTCAGAATCAATGACACGTTATTAGCGACCAATATTTGGCGTGCATTTGCAAATGTACTTCAACTTCCTGCTCATTCATTTCGTTGTGATTTTGTTGCATCGGGATTAGCATGTACATACGTTTAAGAAACTTGCAAATATCATCATTAAGTAGGCATTTTACGCTGAACCTACGTTTTTTAGAAGCAAGACTTTAAGCCGTGTGGCCTAACTAAATAAATAAGATTTATAACTCAACTTAGACTACTTTGAATGAGACGGAGTTTTGATTGTAAACGACATTCCATTTGAATTATTTTGCGCCGAAGGTGAGAACGAAATGCAAGTTCTTTCATATATTTTGTCAGTAAAGAAAATAGCAATAATCTTCCAATCCAGCTTACGCTTGCATATACAAGTAGATATTTCCGAAAATCGACCATTGTGATTGATTAACTGCATACTAACTGCCAAAAGAATACTATTTTAGTAGCAGCAATTTAATAAAAAGTTTCTCTCAGATCCGGTTGATAAATTACGCAATCAGAAGGTACTTGTATCAAATCCTAACTTGAACAAAATACCCTGTTTGTATAAATCTTGTACTTCTCTAAAGTTTTATTATTTCATGTGAAATGACATTGCATGCTGGATAAAGTTGCTAAACACAGCTATTAGGATTCAGGGAGCACATTTGACAACAGTACTTAAGGGATTTAAAATTAAGCGTGATGTTGCATGTCATGTTCTAGCATCCATGCATGGAATTTGTAACACGAACTCGTGCATGCAATGGAAACGTCAAGATTTCAGTCATACCTCTATGTGTCGGTCTTCTATATTCATCTGCTTGCATTTGGGATGATGCGTTTTGGGAGGCTGCAAACAGCAATGAGCCTACGAGAACAGAAATTAGATCACTTATGATTACTAAGCACAGATAAAAACTATTTGTCGACAAAGTAAGTAACATCATTTAAATAAAAAGAGGGTGTTGTGTGGTCTCTAATCTTCGACCTTTTTCTTTTTTTAATGGCTTTCAGGCAATAGGCATTATGAATATAAATAAATAAAACACTTTATTTGCAAGCACTTTCCTTTTTCATGATTTGATACGGAACAAACATTTGCAAAAATCTTTTCTACTAATGCAGTTATCACTTCCAACCTAATTAATATTGAAAACAAATAGGTATGCTGTCTGAACTTAATCAACTTTCCAGCTACTTTGTTGCCATCCAATGTCTTTAATGTAAAAAACATGCATGAAGCGTGATTGAAATGGAATCGCATATTGCAAGGGATTCGTATGCACTGTATTGAAATTTGATTCGACTGGTTTTAACGCTAAATGTGCCTAGTTTTAAAATAACTCTGTATAAATGCTAATATGTTCGTATTTTGCTCATAGTTATATTTAGAGATTTAAAAAAGTTCCTTACCGCATGCCATCAACGTCGCAAACACGCCGACACAAAAGTGAATCCACGTAGTGGTCATCATTGTCTCCAAATGTTAAGTTTATATTACAATAATAAGGTACGATATATACGTATATTTGAACTTAAACAAGCCTTGTTCTCCTCTGGTAAAATGTCTCACAGTGTTTTGAACTGAAATAAGTTTGTCATCAAAAATCATCAACACGACATATTTGACAACTTGCTACATTGATTATGACAACTGCAGTCACTTTTTGATGCATTTAGCACTATGATGTTGAGTGTTGCAGACAAGCAACTTCGAAGTGTTATATTGATGCATCTCACATGTCACGCTCACATTTCACAGAAACTGCCATGTTGTTTTCATTCATTTCTCACATCACAGTTCCACCTTGAGATTTCAGCGAAAGTGGTATCCTTTCCGATTTTCCCATAAAAGCACAACAACTTCAAGTGTCACATTTTAGCTGCACAACTGTCTAGTAAGTCAAACGCTACTGAAAATATTTGGTTGAGCCAACTTATCCAAGTTCCACTTCCGAGTTCGGAGAGACCATCAAACTCCAACCACAAAACCAGAAAAGTGACACCACCACCTCACAATCTAGACAAATAAGCAAACAATTACACTGGATTACAAACCACCGTCTCGTGACGCAATATCTTTCTAAATGTTATTAAATGACTGAAAAGATGGGAAAGAGATTATTCTCTCACTTTAAATAAGGCACACATTGGCTGACATGGTTTTGCATGATCTTTGAATCAAAGGAAAAGTGTATTGGTGAAGACGGGACAAGATTTGGTGTTGAAAAAGTTATCTGAATGAAAAACCCCGTAGGTTGGAGCAAGCCATTCATTAGCACGAATGAGAGCGGCTGCGGCAGTATAACTATGAGCCTGGCCTGGCCACAAGTTTGTTTTCATACATGGCCTTAGGTATTTGATTTGATATTTTTTATATAAAATTCCTCACTGTTTTTACTAAAGGAAGAGCCATACTAATATGTATACAATTATTATTACTTCCCAAGTATAAAAATAGTTAGTCTGCCATCACCTCTCAATGGTTCATTTGTATGGGAGATGGAAGCAACATAATATTATATCTTAACAAAATTTATGTGTTTATGATATGTTATTCTACTTTCCAGAGTGTCTCCATTCAGTCAAGTCAACTAAAAAGTCCCTTTGCTGCATAAACACTGCCTTCTGTACAAGAATGAAAAGAAAAAAAATGCTTGGACAGACATTGCTTTCCACTCTACAGAATCTGCATTCTCTCAACATAAAGTTGTGTGTCAAACACAAAGCACTTGTCTTTCTGGGTTCAGCTCTGAGAAGGTTTGAATACACGTACAGTACCAGTTCCTTCAGTGATTAGATAAGCACACTGGGCTCCACTTTTATCACTTCTTGGCATTTCGTATGAATGTATGTGCTCCTTCATGCTGATTCATGAAAGCGAAAAAATCACTTTTCAGTACAAGTTTAATAAATGATTTGAGCTATGAGAATCCCGTATACTTATGATACTCTTCAACAAGATGAAGTCATTGGTTTGGTTCCCATTTTTTATGTTTCGAATATATCTCTGCTCCCTCTCTCATTAAAATCACTAATGTGTTGCTCTTTTGTAGAAAAAAATCACACACACAAGGGAAAGTATCACTCAAGAACGACAACCTGGGGATGTGGATGCCAAGGAAGGCAGTGTGATATTTATTCGTATTTTTTGAGTGTGTAATATTTTGCAGTTCAAAATCTGACCCTAGACAGAACCGCCTTCCTATCACCGAGAGAATGTAGCAAAAATGAGCTAAGTTAGTAGTGTTTCTAACTACTACCACCATCAATATTTTAATATGTGCCTAAATGCAATGTTTTTATATTTTTTTTGCTTATGCTCTCTTGTTCTTCTTCCATCCCGTCTGTTTCATGTATGCGGTATCACGACTAGCTTACGGCATCAACTCGTGGAAGTTCACAAGTTAATAAGCATTTTCCTTAAATGGAATCATTCTCTTATATCTCTTTTGCTCACTCCTAATATCATCATCATCATCATATAAAAGAAACTACTACTACTAGAATGTGCCATGAACAGCATGAAATTCAAGTTAGAAATCCTCCGCTGTCTACAACTTTGCACACACATTTCATGCTTTGTTCACTAAAATAATGTGTGTGTGAGAAAACCCTCTGTGACTGGCGTAGTAACACAAGAATAAATCATATTACTCTTCTCCTCCATCCATCCATATGTGTGTCATGTCATCGTATTTAAATTCAATAACCTGAGAATCAGTTAATCGAATACAATCTATGCAATCTATGACTTCAAATCACATCGAGCTGATCGCTGCTCGCCCACAACCTGTGAAAATACTCATGCCAGCCATGCCCAGGAGCGAAACCAATTCAGTCTTCATGTCTTTTTTTCTGGTAGTGCATTGCATTGCAATTAGCATGCAGTGAGTGAGATCTGCTTTTTGTTACCTGCTTGAGGAGATGTTTATCCTTCACAAAATCAAAAAAAGAAACGTAGCTATACGTTATAAGGTTTGAGGTTGTGAGAGATTTACCCCACGTTTTTTGAAACCCATCCCAAACGCTTTGCACAAACTATAGCCTCAACATATTTTCTAAATGTTTCTGAAGTTTTTTTAACACTTTCCCGAAATGTTGAGCTCACAACGTGTTTGTGCTTAAAAATATTTTCACTTGAATTCCTAACAATTCACACTACGTATTCCGAACGAGAGATTGGCGGGGTTTTTAGGAAATCTGGGCCGACGTTGTTGCTCGAAGATATTGATAACTAGTAAAGCATACAATAATTGCACTTTGGTAAAAACTAATTCACTTGCCGGAAGTGCTACGCCACCACTAACAGCCACACTCAAAGCACCCAAATTGTGACTGGTATGCATGGACTAATTCCTCTGATGCATGATAGCAAGGATTTTTGTGTATGAGACGAACGTGTTAAATATTGACGAAGATGCGTTCCAGTTCTTGGCCAAAGAACCACTGTTCTGAGCCACTCTCACTTAACTGAAACAAACACAGAGAGTAGGAAGCTGTATGCTGACTCTTGTGCTCAAGAATGATGGTCATAATGAGACGAGTTGAAGTGCAACTTTGGAGAACCATCATAATGCGTGCTGTAATCACGGTATTACAAACATAATGCTATTCAAGAGAACCATGGTTGTTCATGACTGGGTGTTTTCGTGGGCTAGGGACCTCCATGCTTCCAGAAAGTTATGTTTATAAGCAGTTTTATAACTGTTACAACAATGTTCTCTCTCTCTCTCAATGTACGCATCTCCTTCCACTTCCTTCTTACTGTCCTCACCGTATGAGTACATGCAACTTCACGTAGGTATAACCCGATTATATGCTTCTTCTTCTTCTCAGCTCATTGCAGTGCAACACCAACAACATTATACGGCTTGAAATAAAAGCCTACTGGGTTGAAACACAGGACTTGTGAAATCCTTCTTTCATCCCTCTTGTTAAGTAATAGTGAATATAGTTACTTGAATGCTAAGTACCACGACGACACTCTCTAAAGCTCAACTCAGTTTATTATTTTACTTGGGCGAGAAGAGAAGAAGAGTGAATGAAAGAAAAGGACTCACTCACTCTATCGCTCACTTACTCATCATCATCGGCTCTCTCAGCCTGAGATGCTGCATGAAAAAATGTTCAAGTAAAATACAGTTTTAAAACGGAGATATTTTATGCTCCAAAGAAACAAATACCTTCATGATGCATACTTATAGTTCTTTCATATGGGAAAGTATGTTTGTATGTACATATATAATATTTTTAACACTGGCGTAAGGGAATAAGTCTCCTGGTGCATTTGGACAGTTTTTTCTTCTTCATGCAACAACTTACATGAACGAAGATTTATGTTAATAAATATCCTCATAATACATCCTCTTTTCCCTGAGGACGTGATCATGCTTTCATGTAATACAACAACAAATGCTCAAGTCGCCAGAAAGCATCACCAAGGTTTTATATATACACGTTTGTATTTCTATGCGTACAATGTGCCAGGCCAGTGTGGGCTAGCTGGATTGTAAAACATGGGGAATGCGTAGATACAAAGAAGTCTCAGTTCGTCACTTGAGGGTGTGTTTACGGCTGTGTGAAAGAGAGATGAAGCTAAAAATCAAGATTTTGTGCAAGTCAATTCACTCACCAGTTAGTTATTACTATTATGCATGTTCTTTGAATAGGGAGGATTTTTTTCTGGAGCGGTTTCTTTCCGACTTCTTGGAATAAACTTTTTTGTTTGCTCTCATACCAACTTTTTTTCCCATGGAGCGTAACAATAGCCGATAGGTGTTGGGAGTGTTCACAGTTGTAAAAATATAAGTAAACATTACATTTCATCACGGGCAGTATATGGAAACTGATTCAATAAAATTAGGAGGTGTGAGCTTGTCCAAATTATTCGGATTTCGATTTATTTATCACTTGGCAAAAATACTCGCATTCAGCAATCTTTCCTTCAGTTAGAAGCCAAAAGGCTTTTTATTTGATCAGTCTTACAAGCTCTTATTAGCCTAATGAATTTGCAAGTGGACAAAATTCGTTCCAGATTAGCAATTCAGACACAGCGAAAATAACCGATTCTTAGTTTTCCATATTCCATATTATGCATCCACATGCAAAGATAGGCTTCATCATGAAGTATTGTCACAAGTTCAAAGCGAAATGTGAGACTCAGCATCACTCTTTTATTCGCAACTACGAATATTTTGCTGGTTTCAGAAGTTCGGTACAGAGCAAATCATAAAAGGACATTGCAATGAAGATTCAGATCATTGCATTGTTAATGATTTCTTACGACATCGATAGATCACTCCACGAATACGAAGATTTGTTGACATGATCACAATTTAAAAGTTGCCATCAGTCTAGAAGGGTTAATAAATAAGTATTATTGCTGTGTTCTGAACCGTCGAATCGCTATGGTTTTAATTGGTCACACTTTCGAAAGTTGTTATTCAAAAATATCTGTAATCATATTGGTGTTGTCCATATACTAGGCGGTCTACCCAAGGCCACCTGATGTGTAATTAGAAATAATCTAAACAAATACTACATCTTACAAATCTGATTTAACAGCGAATAACGTAATAAAATACATTATTTCTTTGTTTATAAAAAATGGTTGTTTAGCCACAAAAAACACTGGCAACATGTTTAAATGAAGAAAAAGGCTGGTGCATGTAGGATTTTAAATAAATTCTTGCAAATAGAAAAGTTATTGCTGTGATACAGTTTCCCTTTTGTTAATTCTTAGGTGAATTCATGAAAATGCAAATCCAGATGATTTAGGCTTGCAGTCTTTGTTCCAGATCATCTTTAACATTTAATGGGCGCAACTGGATAGGCTACTTATTAGGGAATTTACAACATTCCTTACAACATCAATTAAGTTCCAATGAAAGGATGAATGCTATCGCATCATACTTCCGGTAAAAATGTATGAATTCAAGATGAAGGGCAGCTAAGCTTCATTCAATTTTACATTGTATATTATATTCATATATTTGTGAATTCAAAGCGTATAGGATAGTTTACAAACCTTATTTACAGTTTACAACATTATTTTTCATACAAAAATTGTAAGCGTGTAAACTGACTTAGTTTTTGAACCACTTCATTGATCCATTAAATCATTCGCATTGTATTTGCGGTTAAAATTAAAAATGTCTCATTCAGAGAAACGCTTATAAAATATCAGAACACGTGACCTTTAAAAACGCCACATCATAATATAAACATATCCATAGATGACCTACCTTTTTATGAAATAAACGCAGATTTTAAGCATCATAGTTAATACAAGTTTAACGAAATAAAATCTACATATATTTTAAACTATACAATAGTATTCAATAAAAGTAGCTAAACTATTATGTATTAAATTTATGCAAACTGGCTTCGGTTGCAGTACACATTCTGTACTTGAGTATAAAAACTGTCACGAGTAAGCATGCTGCTCAGGATATTGAAGACGTTTAAGAAATCACCAGATAAATTGGCAGAATACGGCACATGTCCATCTATATCCATATACAAAGTTACATATTACAATATATGGTTAAGCAAATGCATGAACATCATATACCTATAGTAAATCCAAATTTGTTGGCTAATTATACAGGTTACGTTTTTGACATTCATAGATTTACTTACTACTACGAATAGTTATAATGCACTACTGCAATTACAGTTGTTTCGTTTCAAATAAGATAATTCTATATAATTACGATAAATACCAACCAATGAACAAGGCTTATAGATAATTTATTTAAGGCGGCTTTCGTATTTGCGAAACATGGCAGTCTATTTCCAACAAAGCCATATTCGTTCAAATTTCTGACTAACACTTAATACATCTAACTCCCAACTTACAATGCAAAAGCATTTCCAGAATCACTCGTGGTAGTTTTGGCTGTTCCTGATGTCGCCGCTCTGGAATAGTTGGCGGAGTTTTTCATACCCAGAGCAATCATATATGCGTTTCTGTAAGTTTTGCTGCTAATTAAATAAATGATAGGGTTGATAACCGCAGAAGCCCATGCTAAAATAGAGGCAACAACGTGGATGGTTGGAATTGATAGCTGAAAAGAAAGAAATATGATCCGGTTATAGACATTACTATTCATCATTGCGTAGGGGTATTTTGATACACTGACGGTCGCAAATGAGCGAATAACAATTGTAACTTACTTTTTCGTCAATGACGTTAACGACCATTAGAGGAACGAAGCAGAGAACAAACCCACCAAATATTAAGATCATAGTTTTCGTTAGTTTCAGATCATCCTTCTTGACGTTTGAGGTGTTGCACGGAGCTCCTGTAGATTCTTGGATTCTCCTATTTCCAAATAAAAATCAGTCGATGATTTATTTGTACTTTCAATTGTAATGTAAACAAGCCTTATATGGACATTTTTTATGGACTACATTACCTCAAGACCATTTTGCTACGTCTCACGCTCAACAATATGCGAGTGTAACAGAAGAGCACGATCAGGAAAGGTGGAAGAATACCAAATAGGAACAAAAACTTCTTTGGTGAAGACCCATCTTTTTTTAGGATTGTGCATGAGAAGGTCTCCTTATCCAGTCCCATGTTTCCCCAGATGCCAAGGAGAGGTGGAAGTAGCATGCAGAATGATATTAGCCATACAGCTGCAATCATAATCACGACGTACAATGGTTGATACGCACGCTTGTATGTTATGTAGCTGGAAATCAGCATGTAGCTGAGTAAAGATTGCAAAGTGAGATTTTAAACCTTAACGACTTGATAATGCAAACAGAAAATGCATCTTTGAGAACATATGTTTAGCAACTTACCGATTTATCGCAATTAGCATAATGTGGTACAAGGATGCACCGAAGTTTGCGTAAAAGAAGAAAGGAAAACATTTGCACAGGTAGTCATTGAATATCCAAGCCTCGTAGATGAAACGGGTTGCAGTCAGGGGAAGGTTGAAGCTGCAGAATATCATGTCCGAAACACTCAGGCTTATCACGAACCACGTGGTTGCTTGTTTCTTCAGCTTGGGACATTTTGACAAGGCAACAATGGTCAATGCATTTCCTATTGCAAAAAAAAGATAAAATAAAATGTTTCTGTAGTTGCTTTTTATCTTAAGAAAAAACTACTCGATACTTTGCTTTACAACGGGCCATAACACTATGCAGATTCATATGCAACAGGTACAAAATCACACAAATGGTATCATGATTTGAAATCTGTCTCCTGTGTATACCGCATGTACAAGCTTAATAAGTTTTACTAAAATTCGCGTGTATTAATATTAGCTAACGGCAGAGCTTGGATCGGTATTTTGCTCCGGTAACCGGTAACGGTAACCGGTATTTTGCAATTTTAATGCGGTAACCGGTAACGGTAACCGGTA
>JAQGAP010000455.1:0-34709 GCA_034697805.1 Orchesella bifasciata | reverse complement strand
AGCTGTCCCGCACCTGCACCTGCAGATGTGAGGAAAGTGTTAGCACCATTTCCCTGATCTTGTGGTTGCTGCAAAATTAGTTGACCTCCGCTTGTTGTCGCAAAAGTTGCGCCGCCTAGACCGCCTCCTGTTGTAAATGTCGTGGAGCAGGGAACGGACGCGCCACTTGTCTGAATTAATTGGTTCCCCATTGCAGATAAAGAAATGGTTGGAATTGGTCCAGATACTGATGTGGTCAGTGTGAGTCCCTGATCTGTTGTTAATACACCGTCCTTCAATATTAATGGGGTGGTACTCAAAACAGGGGCTTGTGAAGTGATAATAGTATCCGGTAACGTTTGTTGCTGTTGCAGTAGTTGTGGCTGGTTGTTTACAGCACTAACGATGGTGTTTAATGTTTGAGGAAGGAGATGTGTGGCACCGCTCGAAATGATGGGAACTGGAGCCTGAGGCTTGGATGATTCCACAACCTGAACTTTACTTTTATCCTCAATATGCACCACCTGTACTTCCGGCTGTGTGCTTTTGTTTTCTCCTCCTATTATGGTAGTAGGAGTACCCTTGTTTGTCACATCACTTATTCGTTTGGGTTCAGACTTTGCCAAATCAGCCTTTTGTTTTAATGTAGAAGAATCAGCAGCCGTGCTTTTGGCGACTGTTACATTGCTGCCGTCACTAGTAGACTTTTCATCTGCCTTATTGGCTTTTGTAATCTTCCCGGAAACCTTGTCTTTAGCTTTCTCCTCAACAATAGTTGTTTCTTTTGGAGGATTTGGTGTTGCATTTGTGCTGCTTTTACCGTTATTAGCAATCTCCGATGGGGCTGTGGAGTCATTAGATTTCTTCTCGAATCTGTCAATTATGTCCTGCGCCATTTGTAACGGTGATTTTTCTCCACTGTTGTTACTGCTGCCATTCTGTGATGCCAATGAGAGCTTATCCTTTCCATCTTTTTCAGTAGCAGTTTTACTTGAAACAGAATCCTTTTCATTTTTACTTGCTCCTTCAGCTTTCTTTGGTACGCTTGTTGCATTATTCGTTCCACTGTTACTAGAAGCATCAGCTTTCACCGTTGTCGGTGGTTTTGGTTGGAGCCCCATCAGAGTGCTGTCCTTATTTGCCATCAAAGGAAACAACGTGCTCGTGTCAATTGTTCCAAGAATGCTTGTACTTGGTTGCAAAGTCGTAACAATGGTGGGTGCACCAGTTGGATCAATTTTCCCAGTGGTTGTCAGCAAAGGAAGTATTGGTAACGTTGGCGTAGATAAGCTGACAATCTCCGTCTTATTTGCAGCCATAATTGGTGAAGCAACGGTAAACAAAATGTTAGGATTGTTTGACGCAACTGGCAACGACAAATTTGTAACAGTCGGTTGATTATTAGGGACAGGTCCAATGGTAATGACTTTGTTGGAAGAAGTTTGCGTTGCAGAAATGGGTGGAGGTCTATTCTGTTCGAGGGGAAGCTGACGCACATCAATATTCGGACATGGTGAGCTCGGCCTCTTAACATTCTTGGATGGGTAGGGAAGATAAGTTTTCTTTGCGTTGGCAGAAGACAAATTTGCAGTTGTTGCGGTGGAAGTTGATGATAATGTCGTGGGTGTCGAGGAAGTAGTTGCAGTTGTAGTTTTGGGTATAGTAGCTTGGATATTGTTAATGTTTCCGCTTGTAGAAACAGTTGTCGTTGGGCTAATGACATTATTAGCCATTCCTGAGGAAGTGCAGCTGCTACTCGTGTTTGGTGATTGGACATAGTTCAGGGTTAAGCTGTTGTTCCCATTGCTGCTGATTGGATTTGCGGAGAAAGATGTGGAAGAAGTTGTCGGGCTCAGCCAGAACGAAGTTTGTGGCAATTGATGCTGCTGTTGTTGTTGTGGAGTTGATGACGACGAGCCCAAGGTATTTGTTGGAGGTGACGGCCACACAAATTCACAATGTCCTTGTCCTTGACTAGGTGAGTTGCCAATTTTCATGGTCGACACAGCTGCAGCGGATGACAAGGAAGAGGAGGAAGCTGTAGAAGACGATGATAGAGTTGGGGTGGGCGTTGATGTTAACGACCTACTTCCTCCTCCACTTCCACCTCCTGCGGAGCTGAGAATGATTGTAGAGCTATCCGAACACACAGAGGAAGCTGGTGACATTTCCGTCTATAAGAAAAGGTAAAAGTTAAAATGTTAGAATAATGACTATTTAGTAGTTTGTTTAAAATATGCCTTCTTTTATAAATCAATATGAAACCTGAGGTGTTTGGGTGGTCGTATCTGGTGATTGCTGGCAAAAGGGTACGGGAACATTTTGACTGGTATTACTGCTGCTGTTGTTGTTGTTACTATTGTTTGTGGCTGAGGTTGTAATTGGATCCTTTCTGAAGGGCCCAGATGAGACTAGCTTCTCTCCCAAACACTCGTTTCCACTCAGCCGTCGTTTCTTCAGCTTTTCTCCAAAATCCCCTGCAACAAATGCAAAGAAAAAAATTATGAAATTACATGGTCAATTCAAAATTCATACAATTTGGTACATATCCTAATTACTATCCACTGCATTTTATTTCAATTAAGAACTCAAGGGTCGTATTAACTCCAAAAACTGACCCTTTTTCTATAACATTCTTAACAATTCTAAGTTCATGTAAAGGCAAGCACGATTCAGAGCAATTACTATGATTTATTCGGGCATTATGACTTCATCTTGAAAGCAAATATTATCAAAGATCTTATACATAAAGCATAAAATGAAATATTTATCAGTGCCATAATGTAAATCATAATATTCTTCTTCAGCAGACAATGAAACCAAAAGGCAAGGGTTAGCGTATCAAATTTCACTGGAAAAAATTACGAGTCGTTTTGTGCGTAATTTCATCTTTCAGTCCATCTCTGTAAATTATATGGGGAATCATGCTGAGATCACAGCAATGACTCAACCCCGTACACAATGTAATATATTATACATCTTCACTCTAAATGTCTGAGTACGTTCACTTTCTTCTTTATCTTTATAATGTATAAGTTATAATTTTAGGAATAACAATGTAAAAGTACACCAGAGAAGCTTAACCATTCGAACAACATAATTGGGAACCAAACGTTTACCTTAATGCCCAGTCAGTCCCATTTTCAACATTCCATACGCATCAATTTTATACCTCAGTAATGCGTACTAAACCCGTCATCATTAAATAATCATTATTTTAGTGTATGATGACTTGAAAAGTTGAAAATGACTGAATTAAAGTAACAAAAAGCCTGTCATTTCCCATTATTTTCGTTCCCCTGTCCATAAAAATATGCTATAAAAAGGCAATAATAATAATTTAGAGCTAACCAAGCATGCATGCAAGAGTAAGAGTGCGTCAAATGATTGGGAAAAACTCGCCAATTACTCTGTCTAATACGGCACGTTATATATATGCATAGCACCAGGCCAAGCCAGTGTTTTATTGAGCCCCATTTATTTTCCAAGTTCAGTTTAAGTGAAATGAAAACATCTGCCCTGTTCCATTTATCACAATGCAATATCCACCGAAAACCTACAGCCAGCCAAATCATGTTCAACACACAAAACACAGCAGAAGCCATCAACTACATCAACCACCATCATCATCGCCATATAATCATCAACAGCATGTATAAAGTAATCATAATCATCACATAACCATTCTCATCTTCATCATCATTAGGGAACAACAACAAAAAATGAGGAGAACTCCGGGGTTGATTTTTTAACAATTATTTTGCTAGCTGGTTTGGTTTTGTACCCAGTGCTGCAACTGGGTTCTGCTTTTGACTGGGAAATTCTTAGTGAGTGTCCCCTTTTTACGGCTTGACAACTCTCACTTTATTCGAGATCTTTTCTTTCATCACCATTTCCCCAAATTTGATTCATTTTTCTTTACAAACTATATCGGGATACGGAAAAAACCTACTGGTATTATAGGAATTATATTATACAAATGTATATAATCATAAGACGAATTGCGAATGTAAAGCATTCCACTCCCTTCAGACTCAGAACCCGTCGCGAACGATTGTATGAAGAGTATGAAGTATCATAGAATGAGAATAAAAGAATATTTTTCGATGAGATACTTTTGTAACAAAACTCTATTCAATGAAATGGTAGAGTCCCTAAAGAATAGATTAAAAGGTGACGGACAAAGATAGGCATATATATTGAACCAGAACAGGAATCGAAGTATGGTTTCAAAATTCTGTCTTTGGTCTTGGTATGCTCTGTTATATTGAGCAGGATATTTGGTACTATATGCATGGTTGATGCATTGAATTGATGGTGAAAGCGTCAGTGAAAACGTTGTTACGAGTTTATGCCATCACACGTCATCGACACATCGACAGCACATCAAATTTCAACACTTTTGAATAATCTAAAGAACATTATGACCATTAATAAGAAATTCAACGTTTCGGACAACAACTGTAATTTTTTTTTGCTAAAATATTAAATTCGCCTGAAGTGCTTGCAATGTCCAATTACAATGAGTAAAATTCAGTAAAATGCATCGCAAAAATTGACAATCAATTCTATGTATTGTATTGGTTGTTGGTAATAATAACCATTAGGAATGATTAGAGGAAAGATAGAAGCCTAATAATACAATTCCTTTTGAATAAATGCAGTAACATTACATTGAAAAATGAAGTACAGGAATTACAACATTGAACATGCCAAATGTCAATAAACTCGATGAGATAAACATATGCTAACAATGCATAGCATCATTCATTCGAAGGGGGTATATCAGCTAGATAATTACGGTATTCATTACGTCTTTACATGAAAAGAGTTCTTGACAGCATTATCATTATGTCTTCGAAAGAAGAGTCTAGTTGTCCAAACTAATAATACTCGATCGATCATCATCATTGTCTTGTACACCAAATTTAATAGGAAGCAAGAAGCTACAACAATGAAAGCGGAATAAACATATTAAATGCAACTTCAGTAGCCAGCCGGTTACATCCAGATTGCTGTTCATAAGAACGATGCTCTATAGAGCCAACAATGCAACGCAAGATCGGAAGCGATATTGTAGATGTAATGCATATAGTCTCTCGACAATTCAAGCATTCTTAAATCACCATCATCGTTCATAGTTCCTTAAAAGGAGGAACTCAACTGAAGCATCATAATATGACTTTTGAATATTTGAATGACATCACGAATTATTTTTGATATTTTAAGATTTGTGGTCATCACTGCAGACAATTTCATTACGGTGAAAGTTCATTATGAATATTTGTATTGCATAATATTTTAATACAACAAAAAATCCAGTAATACCAGGTTCAGTTTCAGACAAAAAGGCAAAGTATTAAGCAATGCTTGAATGAAGCAAGTCATCAGTTTCCCATATTTTGTATCCGACCAGTTTTCAAAGAATGAGTTCATATCCTACTCCAGTTCTTTTTCTCGCCCCTTGTCTTTGTCTCTATTATGAAGGTTGTGGGAATACGTTATTTGACACGGGGTTGTGTATATGACGGTATAAGATTTATCCAGTTCCTTTGATTCGATTACGGTTACCGACCAACTCAGAGGAGAGTGTATTACTTACTCTGTTACTGTTCCTACACCTTTGTAACTACAAAGGTGAGTAGTAATCTCCGGCTTTTGGAACTACAATTCAATAAAATCCCTTCTTGGATGGAAACGAGACAACACAAATGTCTGTAATAAATATAGTAACATATTGCAACAAATCTTATTATGTATGTTTTGAACACAACGATATGGAAAGCAAACAAACATGTGCTGCTGTGATATGATTGAATTTCTTGTTGAATGCCCCACATGAAAATAGAATCTGTTTCGAGGAGTTTCCTCTATTTGAAAGCCTTTTCCTGTCCTTTTGTCCCTTGTATTATATACATCTAATACTGCCACCTTTCACATCCACATTATTTAACAAAGCCTCACGCTTCAAATTTTCCCGTCGTTGCCTGAAACACGACGGAAAAAAGTTTCATTTCCTTTTTTTCTTTCATATCTATAAACTTTGTAAACTGTATATTTCAAGTAGAGAACTACCTATGAGGCCCATCCCCATCTTTTCTTTTCAATTACACCCAAACATAAGTTGCTACATGACATTACCTAATCTCCCAGCTTGTAATGATAACCATCCTTTCTAAAAGTGTCGGAATGTATTACACACATCCTCAATTCCCAGTCGGGGTATATCAACACAAAATAAAACATTATTTGCTATATAGCTAGAGATGTGAAGCAACAGGAGGAGTTGCTTATTCTGGCCATTACGTCCTTAGAAAATGGATAAAGTTTTTGCATCACTTCACGTATAACCAAGTTATAATGTCTGATAAAAATTGATAACTATACTTCCAGCCGATAGCTCTTTATGTGCAACCACATATTTCCCATTATTTTGGTGAGCTCGAGCCAAAAAATATGTCGGGATTACATTTGTCTGAACTTCCACATTCATTTCTGGGCTGATGTAACTGATCTATTGAAGTATTGGTATTGAAAATGATGAAAAATCTCTGGGTGAATGAGCAAACACACAAGATTGAATGGAGAAGGTTCATACAGTTGAGTAATAATCTTTTTGGACTTTGAAACACTGAAGCGTATTCTTCAAATAGAGGAGGTAAACTTCAATAGAAGGAAAGTTTGTATGTGAAAGAAAAAATGATGATTGTAAAGCCCAACGTATTACATAATCAACTTGGGTTTGAATGAAACTAAAATGAATACGATTATCAAACCAGGAATGTATTATAATATGACTTTCACAGTGAATAATAATAATCTCCCTGTGGAGGAATCATGACTGTAATATTTTTGAGTGCGGATAATACTAAGGTACAAAGAAATAATGATTTTTTACTACACAAATAGTAATATGGATGCATTACATATCGAGCATGAGATGAGTTATAAGTACTGAAGGGCACATGCTTTGAGAGCCTTTTCAACTGAGCTATCTTTACTCTCTTACAGTCTAGTGGGCTCTTGTTGACAAAAAGGCTACTGCTTTCTTTCATTCGCAAGAATGGGCCCGGTTGGGTTTTGGTGATACGGGAGACGTATAAAAGGTTAAGGTAGGTTGCAGGTAATATAATCAAATAATAACTAGGCAAACCTTTTTTGTTTGCGCTATATTAAGCACAGCGAGAGTTTTCACTATACCGAATGTAAGCTGTCCCGTTTGGATGATTCCAAAAGAAAAGAGATATGAATATGACATACAAAATAGACAGAAGCCTTATTTGTACTGGAAGCACCAGTGATCACATACAAAAATGGATTGAAAAGCCTTTTATCATTCTTTGGGGTGCATTTTTTTCAGAGTTTGATAAACGAACGAGGTATAAAAACCCAGGTAGATTTGAAGTAAGAAATCCAAGAATAGACTCTTGAGAAATGCCAAACCATAAAAGGAAGGCTTACTTTTATTACAATCATTTAAGCAATTCCATTACATTGAATTCCAACAGGATCCATAGACAGCGGTCTGATGATATTGTCCAGATGTAGATACAAAGTGACACAACAAACGTCAAGACATTCTCAAAAGAAAATGTTCGTAGGAATGTGATTTGCTGTCGTTTGATATTCAAGTGAAATTTACGAATTTCAAAGTAGCAAGCTTAACTCTTGGAAAAAGAGAAAAATATTTTTATCCTCCAATTTTTCTCATGCATAAAAATATGGATATTGTAAGTTGTTTAAATCATTATTAAAGGAAATGTACTGAGCAGTATGATGCCACAACAAAAACCCTTTCAATTCAATACGATCGGTTTTTTTGTGAAGACAGATGAATGCACGCATGATGCTGACGAATAAAACCCCAGCTACGTTTTCAGTTATCAAACCCATAATAAGATGATGATGAGAGGATGTGTAAGCCGAGACTAACATGACACGATGGAATATACACAACGAGAAAAGATTGATACGGATTTTAAAAACTAACTCTCAATGGTAGATTGTGAGTAGCTAACAAGGAGAAGCTACTAGAAGCATGACACCCTATAAA
This sequence comes from Orchesella bifasciata, assembly GCA_034697805.1. NCBI lineage: Eukaryota > Metazoa > Arthropoda > Collembola > Entomobryomorpha > Orchesellidae > Orchesella > Orchesella bifasciata. The sequence continues at coordinate 26,677 of JAQGAP010000455.1, read as the reverse complement.
ATATAAAAACATAAAGAACAGCTAAAAATGAGCAGGAACATAACACTCGGTAACAAAAGTATCATCGTAATCACAGTATCCTCTCTTGGAAGATGTGTGTAAACATGCACAATAATTTAAGCATTCAAACAACAAAGACTGCTCACAATTGGTAGGGTGGAAGCATTGACAAGAAAAGAAAATGTGAACCACAGAAAATGAAGTAACGAAAACCACAACAAAAACTTTTACACAATCCGCTAAGTAAGAAAAAGTGCGTGAGCTGATGCTAATGTTGTTGTGATTACGTGAATGTGAGACACATAAAAACAAACCATTTGCTTTTTGTTCAAAAATATATATGTCCATGCCATGCAACGTATATTTCCTATTATCATTATGTAACTCTCCTTATTTCAATCAAACTGTATGTACATCCGTTAAAAAGGCTGTTAAGTAAAGAATTTTCTTCTTAATCCCGAAAACCCATCTTTCACTGTATTATGGTCCAGTATATCTGCAGATAAAGAGGGTCTAGGGACGAATCATTCCAAGATAATAGGCATATAAATGGACCACGTATGAAATGATTTTTTTTCTAAAAAGGTGCGTGTGAACGTAAACTAAGAAAATTCAGAGTACAAAGCAAATCACACCTCCTTTATCCACATTTAAGACGTGAGAAGAAAAAACTTTTGTAGGATAATCAAAAACCTTGTTACTTTCAAAGTACTTACATAAAGATCTCAAAAACATAAACAAGAGCATCAGAATGAGACACAGAGAAAAGCTACTTGTGTTTCATTTTCTTGTTGCACAAACGACTTCATAAAAACATGATGCGTCCCTTCGAAATCTCAAACAAACCTATATTTTCTACTTAGAATGACATAAACGATCATTTTTAACAACCAACTGCTCTCCTAAATTGCATTCCCCGTACTGGATGGATATAATACCTAAACACAGAGCAGCTTCCTTTTAATGATGTAAGTACATATTCTTAAAAAGTAGAAAACTAATTCGATTCAATAATATTCTCATCGAGTGTGTCTGCACGGACATAATATATGGATGTGTAACATAACGTCTACATGAAGAAAATAATTTTCCTCAGTCGGTAAAAATTGGATAATTTATGGGTTCTCCATTTAAAAAATTGTAATATTTGATTACCACCATTTTTTCAATTTATTCCTTAACCACGAAATATTTTTCATATTTTGCAGATGTGGAAAAGGTAACAGTCCCTGTGTTAATTGGTTGATGCTAGTTTTCATTTTGTTCAGGAGCCACTGGCAGTCGTGCAGTAGTATAACAAGCGGAAGAAGGCCAAGGTCTTGTGAAAATGATAGAAAACGTGTATTTAGCTTAAAGGTGAGACTAGTTTATCCATCGCCAACGTGTGCAATTACATTTCTCCTTTTTCATCCGATGCTCTCAACAAACCATGTAAAACAACAAGACAAAAATCAAGAAATACTGGTTTCATAATTTTTCAAATCGGTGGAATCATCGGTGGATAAGCCATATCATGATGAAGAGACCGGCAAACCACACACCAAATTATAATGCAGTACTACATTTTATACCATACTGGTACCGGCATGATAATATTTTTCATACTCTCACGTAGCCAAGCTCATCCATCCGCTTCGTTGTTTACTCTCTCCGGTACACAACGTGTTTTCATACGAAATGTGCCTTCCGTTCTCAAGTTTTACTTGAGTAAAAAGAAGTGAGAATTAAAATTTTTAAGTCAGTGGGTAAGTAAAAGTAATCCGACAAGTTTGGAGAAGAATAAACACATTTTCATTTATTCATGGTATGTGTTTGTACGTTTTTAATTTTAACAAAACTAATTTCTTCCATAAAATCAGCCAAGTATTGTAATGCAAGCAATTGCAATTATTTATTTGAGTTGGAGTGGATGAAGACAAGTCAAAGGAATAATACCTATGGAACCGGCTTCAAAAGTCTGCAACATAAATTTTATTATTTTTGTAGAGAGTGAATGCTCATCCATTATAATAATACTACTTTCCGTTTCACTCTTGTGAATCAGAGAGAGAAAGAAAATTATCATATGCATACGAACAAACCCACTTTGTAAACTCAAGAGCGGATCTCCTATAATCTACATTAGAAAAGAAGAGAGAAGTGAGACTCACAATATAATTTAAACCATTCCATAAAAGGGGCAAAGGTATTTTTCGATTTTCTCGATCAAGACAGGTATAAACACCTTCTTAAAATGCCGACACAAGTTACCTGTTGAGTGCAAAAGTACCGTATAAAATAAATGTGTATGAATAAGTACTGATCATGAATCATAAACAGAGAGTGGATGGGAAAGCCAAAAAGAATTTGTAATATAGTTGACCCACAAGACCACAATCTTTTTTATTTTTTATTTACGACAACCATTTCCAATGATGGAGCAACACCCAGTTAGGCAATCTCCTTACAACCATCTCTCCATTACTTTGTTCATTATTTTCACAGTGAAACAGTGATACAAATATACACAAATGTGAAAGGAAATGGACAAAACCAAACTGATAGTAATGATACGATAGATATGCATATTATAAAATGCTCATGAAATAGATTAAAGACATCGTATAGAGGTGGCATAATATAGAAGAATCTAGTAGTGGCCATACATGATAACAACAGATTATCTTAATCCATCTATCCAGTCCATCCTCCTTCAATTTCTCTAATTCTTTGGGAGCAACACACAAAAGTTTAATAATACTACACACCTTTATCTCTTTTGTAGGCACACTGAAAGCTGGCTAATTTCTGTATTAAACAACAACTACTTCTCACACCGTGTAACAAGCTAAGCAAGATCCGGATCAGCAGCTGAAACCCAACTTTTATTCCATCATCAACATCATCATGATCTTGAATGTAAGTGGCTGCCTATGCGTATCAAGCTTTCAAACCCAACTTGTCCTACCTAATAAGGGAGTAGCACATGTTTCAACTTATTTTTTTTTGTCCATACCTTTTGAGTTATTATTCACGATGTAATAAGAATAAGAAAAAGGTAAAATGTGCCGATACAACATGTGCTTAATGCGAGAAAATAGGGGTTTGGAGAAGCATTCAAGCTGTAGAAAGAAATAGCAATATGATTACATCAGCAGATGGGATGTGCTAATGTTAAGAATATATGTATGTATATTGATTAGTATACCCATGTATGCAGAAGAAACTAATGTAGTTCTTATGAAAGCGAGTTCATATTATCAGCCGAAATAATCGACAAGAGTAACAATAACATCAAGAGCAGAAGTTGTAGTCAGATGGAATGGAATGAGTCGTGAAGACCCATTAGTATCAGTACCGGTGTCGGTCTAACAGCTTCAGTTTTACGATGGCTTGAATAAATGTTAAGCTTTCTGGAAAGCATCACACATCACCACGCCACCAAGAACCAAGAGCACGTACAATCTAAGGAGTCACCGTCAACCCAGCAGCAGTAGTAACAATTCCCTCAGAAGAATGAAAGATCAAGATCAACAAGGAATCAGACAAGGAGAAGAGAGAGAAAAAAATGAGCGTAGTATACTACTTTTCTACTCCCTACGAGCTTTTATTACGTGTTTCTTAATAGTATTATTATTATAAAGTTAGCAAGCATATTTCAGCCCTGCGTGCTCCTTTGCTGGAAGGAGAAAAATGAAACGGATAAAAGCATTGTACACACACGACGATGACGACGAACGAATGACTCAAATGGAAACGATAGAAGAGAAAAGGAAGACACTTCAAAGTATTTTTCTTACCATAAAGGAATGAGTAAATTAAACAAACCCTTTCTTGGAGCGAGGAATGGAACTCCTGATACAGACGCTAATGTTGATGGTGTTCCTTTTTGAAAAAAATACGATGAGTAAGTTTCTACCAAGATTTTTCTGAGCCGAGTTGCTAGTTTCTCTGCCTAATAAGTGTACCTATTATTACTACTCAACACAGCCTTTAATGTACATGATGGTAATAATGCATTCATTTTTTTCTTTCGTTCTTTTCTTTCTCTTTTGGAGTTGAAAATATAAGGTAAAAGGGTGTTCCGCTTGATGAAATTCACACATCCCATATTTTTCCTGTTGGATTTTTACTTCTCGACTTCTGCCCAAAAATACCATCCGGCCCATCAACTTTCAACGAGACAGGAGAAGACAGAGAGCGAGGAAAAATGGGAGTAGTAGTAGACAGACGGGCTTTACTGCTTTTGGACGCATTTTGGAGAATTTGTCTACTAAAGTGCACACATAATATGTGTTCAATGTATGTTTTGTATTTTTGTATATATATATGTATCTTGTCAAAATCGGGAAACTGATACGTTTCTCAGATAATCACACAGTTACTAGCTGACTTTACGGTGGTGGCGTTGCTGCCTTGGCTATTAATGTCGGCGTGAGGAACCTTTCCTGCTTTATGAATGTACAGAGTACATACATAACATTGCAATGCAAACAGATAACCATTCAAGATTGTTCAATGCTTCCCTAAATAAAAACGAAACAGTTAAGGCGATAAGGAAGGAAGGGAATTTATATGTATTTTTCTCCGAAAATGTAATCTTATAAAAAAAGAGACACGACTTTCTTTATACTGTGCTGCCCTCGTCGTAACAATTTACTAGCAAACACACTCACACATGGCTGATGGCATTTAGCAGTGATGTGATGCTGGTGACTATTGTGAGGGTTCAGTATTTTTCCTATTAAACCTTGTCGTAAGCCAAGAAAAAGCTGTCGTGAGCTAAATACATATTGCATCATCATCATTTACACATAACACTCCGTCTCGCACTTGCTTTTGAAAAGGTTCAAAACATTTTCTTGAGGAGGAAGACTCAAAGCGTGTGTGCATCTTTTTGCTGGCAATCTGAAGGAATTCATTCGTAACAACCACAGAACATTACATACAGCTACTAACAGTTCAGCCAGTCAGTTAGTGCAGAGGACCAAAACGTAAACTAGAAACATGTGAGGTTGTTCCCTAGAAGGAAAAAGTTAAATAAAACTACGTTACGTCCGTGCAATTGTATTGGAAAGCTTGAGTTGAATGAGCAACATACAAAATCTATAAAAGTTTTTCAACTGACACCAAATGGAATCACGACATAGTATTAGTATAGTACAAGAGGGTTCTTGCTTAGACGACTCGACCATAAGTACGGCTTTGCACAACTGCATTCAATTCAATAGCAAAAATCCATCTATTTTTATACCTTCAAGTTTTTTGTACAACGCATTATGTTTCTCTGGCTTGTCTAACTCCAAAAACTGCATTGCAATGTCGTGTCGTGATCCCACTTTACTTTCAAAGTCATTCTCGTACTTTTCCTTTGCTCTCGTTCCCCGTTTTCTAGTGTGAATGGACTGAGAAACTCCAACTGCATTATTATGGCAGTGCGCTGACTATGACAAACTGCCTGCTTGCACTACACAGCTTGCTTGCAATAAAAGAATGGTTGAGTTGTGGATCTTTCCAAACGTCTCACAAATTAGATTTTGAGATTCCGGCACATTCCCTCAGTATTATTGGATAGATGTATGTCTTTTTTAAATTATATTGGTTTCTTCCGATAGAATTACGATTTCAGACCTTGTAGTGTCATGACACGATCATGCAATTTCCTTTTTCAGTACAAATCTCTCGCCTAGTTTCTTCCGTTTTCTTTTCGCTCTTGATTCGATTCCATAATATTTTGTGACTTTCATCATGCTCGCTTATTGTCCCTCATCATTTTGACAGCAGAATCTCTATTGAAGATTTGCTGTCTCTGCTATCTGCAGTGAATAAAAGCTATAAATGAAAACAAGCCTGATCCTTTTCTTGGTGACATTATTTCCAGCTTCACATTCAGAAAAACATTTTCTTTCTCAGTAAATAGATGACGCATTTCAACTATAAAATGTTGTATGCTGTCCCCAAACTCATGAAAATGATGAGAAAGACGACTCAAAACAATTTCTCCTGACGTCCCTTTTCTTCCCCTTCTCCTTAATATATTCCTTTTTTTGTTAAACCCAAACTTTTATTTTTCGATATTTTTTTTGACTGAAGTGTTGAGTCAGTCAGGAAAGACAACAAGATGTACACGACGCATTTGCACGGAGAAAGAAAGATGGGATGATGAGAAGTGGTGCTGGTGAAGTCTCTCAGTAATCGTCATCATATCACATTCGCGTTTCGAGTTCAACGTAAAATTTATACGTACATTTCTATTCAGCAAGGCAAAGACAAGCAGTCAGTCAGTCATTCTCATTCAACCGCTTTTTTATTTCAGTTTCATCGCACTTAAGTGCAAGACCCTCCAAGTTACTTAGTCAGCAGCAGCAGCTACGAGACGAGAGCTGAAAAAACTATAGGTATAATATAGCGAAAACTGAAGCAATGACAAACTACAGTAATACCGTAAAAAGTTGGGGCAGAAGTACCACTTGAACCAAAAACATAACTTAAGAGAATGCATATAACTGACAGAGTGATAGTCTGATTTTCTGCCATCACATCATTTTTTCCTTTTCTCTTCTGGAGCGCTATCCAGTAGTAGTAAAGCAACCCTTTTTCTATTTATGACAAAAAAATTCATGCATGATATGATGACGTGGATGATGATCGTAAGTTGCAGTTAGGCAGGTATATATTTGTCAAAAGTTACTACGCACAAGCACATACATTACACGCATGATACCCACGAAAACTACTTCAAAACATCAAACGACATTTCTTCCAGTTTGGTTGAAAATATCATGAAAGCATGCAGTGTAAACTGTACAGAGGTAGTTCAGGAACATTCCATTGTGCCACCCTGGTTGCCATACTCTGATTTTTATGCTGCATGATTTCGTTGTTACTCATACACCATTATATTTTGACTTTAAAGGACTGAAACAGCAAGATGTAGGATGTGACTGGAACTAGATGTAATATTAGTCCCATTTGAATACCTTAAAGCACCGTGTTTCTGGTGAGTGCACACACAATCCAACATTTATACCCTTCATTTCTTCAACTTATATCTGCATTTCTTGTTTTATTTGATTCAAATTTATTTGAAATGAAACTCGAATGATGATGAAGAGTTGAGAAGAGAAATAAAATTTGTAAATGCATGTTTGAGCAGGACAGTTTGTCTGCCGGCAAACTCATGAAAATGCATGAATGCATAATGTAAAACTCACTCTCAAGAAAGATATCATACAACTAGCAAGGACGGGAAAGGTCTGGATAGATAAAGTAAATAGAAAAATTCCCTTTTATTTCATTTTTGTATCAACACAAAAACAAAATGTAAAAAAGGGTTGCGTACACTTACTCCTATCAGTAGAGAAAAATGTAAAGTGCAGCCAAAAAAATGCATGTACACAGCCAAGCAATGTTCCATTTAGTACAAAACCAAAACCAGCATAGCACCAACAATCATTTGAGGGGGATGGCATGGCACTAGACAGTTTTTTTTGGAGAAATGCCGAAGTAGATGGCACTTGTCAGTGGTAAAATAGTTGGAAACCAAAAAGCGAAACCAATATTTAAGCAAGTGCAAAGTTACTTTACTCTTCACTTCCTCGTCGCTCCCTCATTGTCGCATCTCTGAAAATGCGAGAATTGAGCTGAGCTGAGGAGTGAGGGTGAAAAAAAATTATACGAGAAATATCAAGCGACATGTCTGCAATGTTTTTGTGGGAAGATGCAACAGCAAAACAACATTCCACCATCACGATAAGTATGCACAAAAAAGCAAACTACTGAAACTGAAAATGCATGCATGACTTTCTATATCCTAAATATTCGTATGTTTTATGCATATATGTATTTACTACTGTGTGTCGTAATGAAGTGAGAGCATGTGCATATTTTCCATTTCCACGGTCGGTTCGGTCGTCATGTAATGGCTTGCATTTTATATAATCTTTAACGAGACATCCGCATCCATGCACAAAACATCATCCCATGTGTAATATGACCAAACAACAGAGTGGTGAATCAAACTGCCAACCTGAAAATTGCTTACAGCGGAGCAACTGTATAATTTGTGTATAAGCATAAACGCACAAGCATTCCCTAGTCATCGTTATTTGTTTCGTTCATGAAAAATATCTCTCTCTCTCTCCAAATTCAGCAAGGAAGGAGGAAGAAACAAAATACAGTTTCAAAAATACAATAAACAATCATCTTCAAACCATGCCGTCTTCTAGTTCCATGCCATGCCAATGCACCCAAGGCAAAGTAAGCCATGTAATAAAATGCATATGTGTGTGCTCTTCAGTGGTTTTATATTTATTAAGTATATAGCACAAGCACAGGGAATTTTTTTCTTCTCTCCTTCCTTCTTTTTTACATTGTATATCGTCTACTTTATATACGACACATCACAACTACAAAACACCACATTTTTCTCCTTCTCTTTTGAAAACTCATCATCACACGATTTCTTGCCTGGTTTCTCTTTTCTTTTCGGAACATGAAAAGAGAAAAACGAGTGGAAAATCTAAAGCACGGGCTATAACACATAAAAATAAAAGTGCTACATTATGTCATGATGGGATGGGATGCGCAATAATGGTATGCAACATTACATATATGTACATCTATACATATATATAAGAAAGGCGAATATTCTGACTGAAGATGATGATGATCATGACGATACATTGTTGTTGTTGACTATGCTTTTTGTTGGCTCTTCCATTGCATCATAACAGCCCATTGCATTTTTTTTAAACAAAGTCAAGACTCTGCTATATACAGACCCGCTTTGTGAATCTCATATTATATTTCCTCCGTCCGTTCTTGTCTTATTTTCGGAATGGCGTTTGCAATGAGAATGGGCGCTATCTTCATTTCACTAACAAGTGTTCTTGGGTGTTGCTATTACTGCAATGTTTTTTCCCCAACTCTTAACTTCTTCTCTCATCTTTCCAGTCGCAATATGCTCCCTATAGCTAAAAGCTACTCTAGTATGATCTCGCCCAAATAGTGATTGTGTACAACTTTATCAATGCCCATGCATCGCAATGGAAGCTGGTGAAGATGATACTGTTAAAACCAAATAGGAAAGCTGAACAACAAACAGTGAACCAAAAGCAATTTCAAGACCTTTCAACCAATTTCCCATCATTTTCTAAAATAACTTGCCGTAAATGATAATCATCTTCATTGATGCGAGCCCCCTAATATATAACCATATAAAATTATATGCAGACGTTCGCTCTTTAAACGAAAGTTTCATTGGAATACAAAACTATAGTTATACACGAGGAGGTTATGCACATATCTCAATGAAAATGTTATTAAGCCCTCCACAAAACCTGCGTTTTATCATAATAAATAAATGCATGGCCGACTGCTCTATTACAATATAAATGTAAAATATGCGTTATTACCCTCCCTTATTTTGCCTTCTCTTTAAATTTTTCCTTTTTATGTGCAAAGCGTTGCATAAACATCAACTCACATGCCGTAACTTTGGTATAAGTTCACTTGAGTAATATACTTCCATCCCATATTATCATCATCATCATATATTTTATAAGAGGAAGAGAAAAGATGGATGCATTGCATACATTCCAATGAAAGGGCGAAAGAAGACGAATACCAGACTAGAGTCAGAATAATAATGGAAGAGTCAGAGCAACAGCTCTTGGATCCGGAGGCAATGTATAAAATGCCATGCACCTCTTTGCCTGCTGGTGCTTTTGTTTGCTGGAGAAAAAACCCTAAATGCAACGAAATGCAACTCGGAGGAGTGTGCCGGCAAATGATGCACTTTTTTGAATGAAAGGCTGAAAAAGAGAGGAGATTGCATTATTATTAGTGCTACTTGAAAGGGAAAACACAACACGAGATTGGGAGAGAAAGAGAAAAGTGATGTGATAACAAAATTGAGAACAAAATGGCTAAGCTAGCAAAAAGGGTTACTTTATTTAGTTGTGATGATGATGATGATGGTGCAATTGAATAGAAAATCCAGAAAAAGGGTTTCACTCATGGACATTTTCCGAAACATTGAAATGCAATGAGAGTGCACACAATGGGAGAAGGTTGTTTCAAATACGTTAAAACACAAAATCTCACTCTCTCTTCTCTCGTTTCTGTTTTTTTTGCTAGTTTACTTTATGTATCCCTGAAGTGTTTGAGGAAGTTGAATTAATGCTTGTGAATTCCCTCGAGATGGTTGATAACAACTTTGTTTTGTTTGTTTGTCACTGATTCTGACTGATACATCACTTTCGCTGGTTCTGGCTCCTCGACACGCAAACAGCGTTTAGTGGCGAAGGAACAAACACAATCAATACGAAAAGCCGTTATTATTAGAAAAAGCCAAAACATGGCTTGAGCCGTAAAACGGAAAGGAACATTGCGTGATGTTATTATAAAGTGAAATCATTCTGAACAAATACAATATTGCTACCATGCTCCGCAATCTCACTTCCAATCATCATCACTCTTCTGCCATTGTCATCATTGTCAGAAATCAACGCGAACGGTGACATCGCCATCGCCTTCATCGTCAACAAATTTCAAACATCACAGCACCCTTCCCATTAACAACTTGCGTTGCAGTGCAGTAACCAAAGTGCAGGCATACAAACTTCATCTGGGATTTCGCTAATGGTATATTGTTCCGGTATGATGATGATCCTGATGCTGGTGATCACCTCAACCGAGAAAACTTTGTTGAATGGAGTAAGTATACAGGGTGAATGAGCTTCCTGCGACATGGCATATAACTTTAAAGTTACTAATAGACCAAGTCCGGATGACAGCAAACCCTAAAATGTCTTTATCATGCAAATTTGATGATTCAGTTGATTCACATTCCCTCGTTTCCCTTCAACCTCATTTGGAACACCAACACCAAACTGCATAACATGATGTTATGCAGTACAGACGCGCAACAATATATCCACAAATGGAAGAAAGTCTTATAATGAAAGTACGATATATATATTCATGCATAAGATGCGTTTCATTGCCATCAGAGGACCTCGAATTAAAACACAAGAATTACCATACACACAGAGTACTTTGTGTCGACTCTGAGACCGACTTAGCAGATGCACTATGTATATAAACTAATGAGATGATGAAGGTTTTGGAAGGTAGTCGAACTATGGTTCCATTCCCATTCCCTAAAGATATTCGTGACGTTAGGGAAGACTCTTTCTTTGCTATAATCATCATCATCTCCTTTCACTGGAAGCAGAAAGGTATGCACGCAAGCATGCAACGTGATACTTTTTAAGTAGATATGTATGTAAAATAAGGCTAAGGATAATTTAAACGTTCTAAATGATCCTAAACAGCCCTTCCTTCTTTGCACCTTGGAGAACCCATTAAAAGAAACAAAGGGACAGAATTCAGCTAAAAACAGACGTACCTTACGTAGATGGGAGGCGATGAATAATAATATTACTCAAATAAAACTGTTGTTTTCTTCTTGACTCATCAAATTTTTCGCTTCTGCTTCTTCTTTCTCGCATCGTTTCTCCTCAGATGAAAATAAAATCCCCTGGAGCCTCTTAACTACTTTCTGCCCATTTTACCTAAGCCTTTTTTTGTAACTCGGTGTTTGTTCCTATATGTGTGGGGGTAATGCAGAAACAAAAGGGGAATGAATGCGTTACGAGAGCGGATGACGTGTTTTGAAACATTATATTTTATTACGACACATAAAAGTTAATAGAGCCTTTAAGAGAACAAAAGTCGATGGGCTTTATTTGCATATTTAGAGACATTTGTATGCACTCAAATACAATACAAAATGATCATTCATTTAATCTTCCCATATCTCTCACGACTCTCAACCTACGTCAACATCCCAATTCCCTCGATCTCCTTTCTCAAACTTTCTACAAGTAAGTTGTAAAGAACCCAAAAACAAGTGTGTTTGCATCATGAAAAATATAATTTACCTTACAATCAGCCCATATTCCAACATCAAACGAATTTCCCTTAATGCTATTTGCAGATGATGTCGGTGAACAATATTATATGTATGTAATTGTCTCATTTTCGTCTAAATTTCACCAACAGATTTCAGCTACTACTAACTAGAAAATGTACTTTAAATTCACTTGTTCAGCAAGATGTGAATTAGATTTTGTGCTCAAAATACCTTCCATTCCATTTGATGTTTGTATTGAAGTCATGTCCAATTTCAAGTCTTATTAATCTCCACTTTTTGATAGGACGCAAGGAAGCATATCCAATTTGAAAAACAAGTGACAAGCCGGGACGGCATTTACATGAGCACAATAGATGACTGGCATTTTCGTCCAATATTAATCATCCTCGAATGGATCTGCAGTAAAATTAGTGTGTACATGGCTTTTATTGCATTAAGCCGAATTTTGTTGAGAGGGAGGAGATCTCCCAAGCTCATTCCCTCGTCTTCCCTTCTTTGCGCTAATTATTGTTACGTACTGCGCTTGCATATATCATCAAACTAGGAATTACATATTGTCTATATAGTCAAACTCTCAAGTGTGTTACAAACACAACACACTTATTATGTTGCCGGCAGCAAGAATGAATTGAAATGTCGTTGATGAGAAAAGCGTAGGGAGATTTCTGATTAATTTAGTTGAAAACCTACAAGACAGCTTGCTGACACTGCTCCCCTTCTTCATTAGTATAGTGAGTACACAGTGGATGATCAAGTTAAGGAAGAAAGTGAAGATGAGATGAGTGTCTGCCTGAATACATAAGATTATTTGGATGGAGAACCAAGAACTTTGAATCATCATTATCAACCAGTCAGTCCCTAGTTAGGTAAAGTCAGAGGAAAGTTTGCAGCTTATATAACAAGTATTATACAAATTCAGCAGACTTTTCGGCTGTAGTTAGTACGTACATGGTAATTAATCGAGTAGTAATTAAGAGTACCGTAATATAAGTTGCAGGAAAGTAATCCTGATCAAAAGTTTGTGATAAATTAAGTTCCCCCTTTCTTTTATTCTCTTTATAGTTCCGCTATTTTCCACTTGATCATACGGCAATCATCATTTCATCATCTTCTCCTGTCTATGTCTCCACTCCACTTGAACAAAAAGTTGTTTTTGGTAGTGAGAAGGACGTGGAAAGACGGGAGAAAGCCCTGGAGCGCAGAGGAGAAAAGTTTTTCTTCTTGAAGAAGAAGAAGAAGCAGGTAGTTCAACAATACAATCAAGAAGATGAAAAGCTAAATATTGTTTTTCAACTTTGACAAGCATGCCTACCAAGATGATGAGGAAACAGCAGCAAGGCCATGTTCTTCAGAATGAATACTTCCTCTTTAAATTCTTCGAATTGACGGGCTAAAGTATCAACAAGACTTTGAGTGATATTTGTACCAAATCATTGGTAGAACAGAGGAATCGCTATACAACAAAGAAAATTTCTGAGCAACAGGCCCTCCAGCACCCAATTGAACAAATCTTTCATGCATTTTATTGTCTTGCTTCTTCATTCGAATCGAATACGATTCTACTCTTGTGGTTTGTTCAACAAAATACCAGCCTACTTGTGTAATGTCAAATACATTGTTTGATGCCCATTTTACAAGGGATATTATATACATTCATCCAATCCATCTCACTAATTCACTCTGGAACTTCTGTAATGCAATGTCAACGCCTTATAGCATGCATCCTATGAAGCAACTGAACAGACTGACCCAAGGCAAAATTAAAACTTCTTTGGAATCTCACCACCACAACCGCCACGTTACGATTGATACCTGAACAGGGCCACTCAATCTATTCCTAAATAGTTTGAAGCAAGAAGAGAAGTAAAAAAACTAACCATGCCATCCAAGAATACAAATCAAGAAAGGGTGTAAAATGGAAGGGAAAACAAGGAGAAATGTGTATGATAATGGTGGTTGGTGACTGCCCAAAGGTATAAAAAATAGAGTTAAAAGAGTAAGTGATCAAAATATCCTTTGGCCGTGTGTGTGGATGTTCGTGCAGTAAAACTTTGTTGGGAGACAGCTGTCTTTATATGGCTTCCTTTGAAATTTCTTTTGAATTATATGTACTATGTAGAACGTTCAACCTATATGTGCATGAATACATTAAATATCTACACTTCTTCAGCGTTTATTCTCTTAACCGGAGGTCCTTCCAGCTTCAGAAAACATGTCTATTTAGGTATGCACCCTGCATAACAATAAAAAAGGACTTCATTGCATTTGCATCCGATCATATTATCGATAACATATTGGATTATCCAGAGAACCAAACCAACCATGCATGTTCATTTTGTCTTGGTTGGATTGGAAAAGATAAAAATGTATTAACATTTTACTGACTGAGTGAGCAATACACGTCACGTCCATGTCTATCGAGATATCCCACAAGAAGAGGAATTCAAATTACATGACTCCATCAGATCATTTTGAATTACTAGTAAATACTTTACGGCAAGATTATATTACTCAATGCATAAAGGATGTGCATATATTAAACGTGCATGTACCTTCTTCACCCTCTTGATTTGCTTGATCTTTTACAAAACCGTGATGATGAAGACAGCATAAGAAATGAAAATAGGGTCATTACATCCTTAAAATTTCAAGACGAAGAGGAGCCCTGAAGGGAGAAAGGGGAAAGGTTACCTTTTAAAATCACTTTTAACTTCATGCATCTCAATATTCTGCTGGTCCCACCATTCCCTTGGATGACTAGCTGGATACATGTAATTATTATTCAACAACAATGGAGATGATGCAGTTTTGGTTGTCTCCCAAAAATAACCTCAATAACGAGAAGAATGGACACACGCACAAGATGTACATTTTCATGCTGTGCATCACAGATTTACAATCTTTGGGCATCTCCATTTCTACCACCTCACCGAAAATAAAACATTTACTTATCCCCATTTGAAGTAGGTATTGTGTAGCACATTTTGGACAAGGATGAACAATAGCATTATAAAAATTAATCCTGTGGTGAGCAATCTTCATTTTCCTTTGTTTCCCTTGTTAAATGATGCTGGTTTTTTGTTAAAAAATGTACGCATCGTGCATTCTTACAAGTTTTATGTTGCCGTAATGTGACATTGATGGTGCTGAGAGAAGAACATACGATATTGGTTGGTGTGAGCTGTACATGAAGTGGTGAAAGACTCATATAACAATATAACATGGATTTTTGATGTTGCGCTAGTGTTCATTTTTGTTCCTTAGCGGGGTTAACTTTTTTTTTTGGAAAAATCTAGAGATATCATCATTATCCTCCTTGTCTACCCAACCGACATCACTCTGTCTAATCATAAGGTACCATACAACGTTATCGAATAATGTGTATACGTAAAAAAATATGATGAAACCAAATACAATTGAAGGTATATTAAGGATGATGAGTATACTGATGGAAATATATGATAAAATGAAGCTCGGCCTCGGCTGCTAGTTTAACAAGGCTAAAAACAATCCATTTTTTGGAAAATAACATTCTAAAACTGGATATCACTCCAAAGTATATCTCAACTTTGATAGATATAAATTTTATGAGTTGTGTAAAATGCCAACTGACTAATTAAAATCTAACAGAAAGAACAAAGAGAAACAGGGCAAAAATTCCAAGTAATACAATGCAGAACTAGAACATGACACAGAAGCAACATATGACATGAATAACTTGCTGTTGATCTGCTCCTGTGGCATTATATTTAATGGTGCTAATACGGCTACGTTGTAATACATTATGCACGATCTCCCTTTCTTGTCATGCCATGAGGTAACATGTAGAAAAGCTCATTAGTGACAGCTTTTCCACTGAAGTCTAATCTTGATTACAAACTGAAAGAAGCTCGAATATGGAAGCCTAAGCTTTTATCCTAATACGGATGGTTAATAGGAGCATAATGAATAGGAGCACACTCTGCCTTCGTGAAAAGACAGGAGCATAATGAATGCTTTGTTTCCAGGAATTTTCACAGAAAATGATACCAAAAATACAGAATCATCATCATCCTCGTCAGATCCCTGAAAATGTCCATGACAGATAGACAATGCAAAGCTAGCAAGTTGATCCCAAGCTGTGTCAGGTTGGTTGAATAACGTAGTAATATAAGCTTCACATCTCACATGACTCACAACCATCTACCTTTGATCTAGATTATATGGAGTAATAATAAATATGACGAATATGATATGTGGAACTTTATGAACATCAGCATTAGAAATACCAACACATAGTGAAAGGAAGGAAACATGAGAAAAAAGAATCAATTTTTGTGAAACCATGTCCAGCATGAGTGTATGTGTAACTATTTATTGCTGTGGCTTAGCTACAGCTCATTTATATCCGTTTCTATCCAAATATCCAGTCAGATATTTTCCCAGAGGCACTCCGCTCCGGTAATTTGGAGCATCAACATCATCAAAAAAAAGCAACCCTCAAGTTTACTCTTTGGTTACGTAAAGTAACTTAACTAATCTATTATCTGTTACCCTTATTTCCCGTCTGTCTGTCGAGTTTGATGAGGTAAAGTGAGCTCTCGGTGTATCTTTTCTTTAGTAAAGATTTTGAAGGGGATAAGTAGTTTGGACGTGGTTAATAATTTAATATTTTGAAGGTCAGTGAGCATACTTCTTTTTTTTTTAAATTGTGACGATGAGCCCTTCATTTTCATCCTCTTCACACACCTACTGTTCTTCAAATGTAATGTAATATGTATTCACTTTTAAAAAGCTTCAAACTCACAAGGTAAAAAAATCATTCTTCCTCTGAATGACTAACGATAATAATAATGATGATAGGCAAAAGGGTTTTCAGATGATGAGCTGATGGTGATGATGAAGCCACTAAGCCGGAGAGCATATAGCAGAGAGCGTTTTCCGGACCGCTTACCAAATGTCTACATTTGACTTGTGTACTATGTAGCTTGCTCGAAACAAGTAGGCTGTTTGTGTACAAGGTGTAACACCCAAAATAACAATGTTTTCCACACAATAAGCAAGAAAGAACAAAGTAAATGTATATCTCTTCAGTAAATCCTAAGCTTTAATGTTGTACTCAATGTGTGTGAGCCAAACGGAGTGGATATCCGTAAGAAATAAATATATACAAATGTATGATGATGCTGATGATGATGACTCCCTATATTTTCCACCTTTCCTCAAAGTTGGTGAAGCTGGAAAAGGTTAAAAAAGGAAATGGGCGATTTAACCTCGTCTCCGAGAGACTAATTGGAGGCAAAGCTCGTATAAATTCTGCTGTCACTAATTTTAAGCATCCGCCTATTCACCATCTCTCGCTCATCTCCTCATCTTTTTCGTCCCACGTACGTACAGGCATTAGATCTCAGAGAAAGAGCACAAGTTTATAGGTGGTTTAATAGAAATAATGCGCATTTTGTTACAAATAAATAAAAGCATTGTGTAGGCAGGGTTAGACAGAAGTAAATTGCCATTTTCTTCCTAATAATATAATAAATCCATATGCTCTCCTTTTAGATAGAGTGCCTACTCTGTAAATTGTAATTTTAGTGCTCTACACGAAAGGTTAACAAGGATAGAAACAATATTTGAACAAACAAAAGCAACACAAAAGTACAAAAAGTGTAATAATAGCATAGCACTCTCGCTCGCTTGAGCATGTGAGTATTTTTCTGTCAATTATTTGGAGAGCAAAGAAAGGAACGAGAAGAACGGGCTCTTATGATTATTATTTTTTAACGTGTCTGAACGCTTCTCCTAATTTGCTCGTAAAAATGCCGACATGCACAGCCCAAAGAACGCAAACGCAACGGTAGAAGATTGTTCGTTCAGTCAACACACATCATGTTATGCTTCTTCTTTCTTTCTTCTCTTGACATTTCTATCATTTGACTGTACTCCACGTACGGAACAAAAACAGCAGGGATGAGGATGAGAGTGACTGAAGCAAATATGAAGCCCAGTCCCAGCCACTCTATCTTTCTTTATTGAAACGAAAATTGTTTTTTAAAAGTGGGGAAAAGGAAATAAACATTAGTAAAAAAGACTCAGCAACGCTGTCAAAAAGTCATGTAATAAAATTGGAGGAAATGAACGGAAACATGAAACGGAGAAATGCATTTTGTTCAGCTAACATCTTAACTAAATGATGAAATAAGTGTAGTAGAGAAAAATAGCAACATTTTCATTTTGCCCTTACCCAGATCATCCCTCGTCGAGGAAATGAGAGGTGAGTCCTCCGCTTTGGGAATTTTTCTCTTGTGATTACACAGCAGTCTTGTGTCTGACTCCCCAGTGACGTTGGAAGTGGCAGAAGATGATGTCGACGAGGAAGAAGACGACGATGATGATGATGACGAAGTTGAGGTATCATTTCGTCTTGCCAGAGATTCCAAGTTTTCCTTCTCGTCCGCAACAGTCATATTTGTCACCTAATGAGAGGATGAATGGCATGAAAAAAGTTTTCGTGATGGATAATGAGGCAAGTGTCATATACACACTCACATTACGGTGACATTTTTCCTAACAAGGGAACAAAAAGTGGAAGCAACATTATTTCGTTTTTACCTTCGGATCAAAGCTGAACGCCACTTCGAGACGCAGTGGGCAGCTAAGCCCACATTTACACGTTCCATCAGATCCAATATAGTTCTTGAGCTCATCCAAATTCCGTATCTTGGTGTCACTCGGGCTGTATAACAAGAGAAAGAATCTCACGATTAGACATTATTATAGAAACAACCTTCATAAGCAACTGTACTGCCAAGAAATAAGACTCAATCTTAAAACTATTTTCTCTCAGCATGACCTTTAGTAATTTTTACGACTCAGCATATAACATTACGTTCATAATGTGCAACATGACATCCATTAATTTGCACGAAAAGGTGTAACCCTTCATTATCTATGTACATCAATGTCAAGACGATCACTTGAAGAGAGGAGCAAAAAATCCTATTAGAATCTTAACTCTATATAACTTCTTCCTATACTTTTTCAAGCCATTGAACTTTTTCCAGCGTTTGCTTCGCATAATATGTCTACTGGAGTGTGCTGCTTTAATGTTTGCCATTTAGTCAAGAAAAGTGGTTGGAAAATTGCAGGTTGCAATACCATTTTACCACATTTCATTATTACACATCACATTACTCCATTTAAGGTCAGCTCTCTTGAAAGTAAACTTAATTATGTAAATTTAGCAGCTTCAGCACCTTCTCTGACGCAGCACTCCCTCGTCGAGTTGCCGTCATAGTATTCTCCCTTACCCCGAAAATATTGTTTCATCTTTGCAAAATGCATTCTTTAAAATGTCAGCTCCTCGCATGTTTTACACCCATCTTTGACAAGATGCTCAATCTCATAAAAAAAGTAGTAGTGTTTGCTGGTGGTGCTGCACAAAATCTACAACGTGTAGATAGATACACATACACAATGTCTTCTCTAATATGCATCTAACATAATGATCTCTCTACACAAACAGTTTTAATGTACTTTTTTGTGTAAAAAGGCCTTGTCTTCCAAGAAGAAAAGAAAAATATATGCAGCAATTTATCTCTTTTCAAGTATATGGAGTGTTTCTGACACGGTTCAACAAGCCAAAATATACATAACCCCATCAATTAACTCAACAATACATACATAACATAACCAGTCATCATTTTTTATGTCTCGCTCTTCGCTGGTTTCTCTGGGAGAGAAGAAGATGAAGGATAATTTTATATATATCTATATCTATACTTATGCATAAAGGTGGAGATGTGGAAAAGGAAAAAAAAAACGCGTCAACCCAACGACACTGACGCTGACGAGTGTTTTCGTTCAAGACTCTTTGCTCACCCATCCATGATGATGATGATACCAAAACGCATTCTTGAATAGAGACAAAACAGCCAAGAACAAAAACCAGTAAAGTAATAATAATCTTCCTTGTAACAAACAGTCACTTATCGTTAGCTACATATATATACATGTCATGCTTTTCTCTTCACTGGAAATTCACAGCCACAAGCCAGACGGAAAAATCATGAAGCATTTATTTTACAACGGATTGGAGAGGAGAAGTCAACCCAGCGTGTACAAAGTACGAAGAGACTGCGACAAATCAAGAACATGCAGTATCCAATCTTGATAATGTGGCATTAGAAACCATTTTTTTGCATTGTACTTGTACCCTACCTGTATGTCATGCTGGATAAACACAGGTACAAAAGTTTTTTTTTTTTTAAATTGTCATAAATCTTATGCGAGTATGATTCATTTCTGGCTGTATGTATATTACTTATGATGATATCACTTGGCATTATCCCCAACATTTTGAAGCCATCAACGTTTAACTACAATAATAATCATGCATGCATGCAGGTGAGTGTGTGTGCAGGTTACATTTATAAAATTATACATTTAGGAAGGAAAAATGACTGTACTTTTCTGCAAGTGCATATCATAATCATCCCATCCCATGATGATATTCTCAATAAGAGCATCGTGCATCATGGTTATTACTACCATTTCAGGACTCACGACGACAATTAAATTGCATTATAAGCATAGTATATTGTACACCATTTTGTTACTTTACGACTCAAAATGCTCCATTAAGCCACTCATCCATTTATTTAAACTGAGATTAAATTGTGTACAGCTTATATAGCTTGCAGCTGTTCATGCCATTACCTCCTTGAAGTTGGAACGAGCGAGGATCATCTCGTCGTGCCATTATTATCTTGGAGAAAATGTGTCCATACATTATCATTACAACTTTGTCTGCATTTTAACGCAGGTAAAATGTGGCCAAGAAAACTCGTATGGCTGTAAAAAAACCTCTCTCTGGATTTAATATTGGTGATCTTGAATGATTGTACAAGAAATACAGAGTACAATCTTGCGTTACAAGTTACAACAATCCAGACGAAGAAACGTTCCATCATCATTACGAATTCTGCTGCAGATTGATATGGTTTTCTGCAAACCATGTAGAGGCACAGGACGTTGTTAAGTCATCATCAAATTTCTTAAGCGTGTACTTCGTCAATATAAGGATTGATAGGCTGACTATTGTGCATTTGGATACAATCTCGTGAAATGTAATGCTAATAAAAATATATTAAAGGAAACCGACACAGCAGAGAGTAGACAGAATGAAAAAAAAAACAGCTAAAGGAACATCCAGTTTGTATCTCTCTCTCTTTCAGTGTTATACTCATCTTTCTCTTCGCTCTTTAAAACCCTCTTGTTTCAATGAAAATGATGACCACCCACCTGTATTGAGTGTTTTCTTACAGAGAATCACCATACGAAGAATAAATGAAACGAGTTACAGGTTAGCGAGCATAAAATCTTACAATGTATATATACTAACGTGTGCTTATTATGATGGTTCTCTCTTACTATATATTACTCTTCGTCTGGAAGAAAAATCTTGATCGTTGTATGCATTAATTCATACGAATGAGATGCGTTTTCATTATAAAATATGACGCATGTTCAAGATAACGTAGGGAATTGGTATAACATTCAACATACGTACGTACTCAGTCTACAAGCATGAATATTTTTATGCTATTTGCACAACAATCCATCCATTTTATATGATGATGATGATGTATACACAATATTTATTTTTATGTGTGTATGTGCGCATCACTTGAATTAGGGAAAAGTCAAGGCTAGTCAAAAGCCATATTATTTTTTATTTATCTCGTCGTCTTCAAAAAATTATTACCCACACATCAATCCAACAGGATGAAGAAGAAGAAGAGTCAAAGTATACCAAACCAACCAACCCACCGTCTCTCACACACAGCTCTTCACTCCAGCCATGTATATGAAACAAAATCTTACCTTAATCGGTTTGGTCAACCCTGTTTCATTCTCCGTCAGTCTGGGTATGTTGTTATTCATAAAATAAAACAAATGCTGGACTGAATACAACAAAAAAAATAGTTGATGTGGACGAAACAGACAGAATAAGTGTGGATATACATCATACTTATCATGACTTTTTGAACATATTAGCCATTACGACTTACGAAAAGTTTTTCTTTCAAGCCTTTCGCCAAAAGGAGAGAGATGGGCAGTATGCGAGCAAGGTAATTTTTATATAAACACGTTATTATCTTGATGAGTTATGTACAAGAGGAAAGTAGACACCTTGGAATGTAATATAAGATGAGCGGGAGTGAGTGAGAGAAAGATGGGAATATCATGTTCATACATTCAATTAGACTCGTCAAGAGAAGACACAGTATAGTAGACTATAGCTTAAAGGCTAGTCCTGGTCTTTATGGTGTGCATCCGATGTGATGTAGCTAAACCACACAATCACATAAAAAACTTAATTCGGATTTTGTATGAACTGCATGGTGGTGGTGATGATGATCACGATGATATACATTCTCGGTTGTTGTTTCTTTCATGAATCTTGATTAATTCTCAACTTAACAAAATCCCAAGACCAAATAAAGTCTGTGTCTGATGTTATGAATGTGCATAATGTTTGTTTGAGACCACGAAAGAAGAATGAAATCCTCGACAAGTCCAGCAAAACTTTTTTTTGTCGGTAAAACTATATGCCTATACGATATATCCAATCCACACACGATATGATGATGATTACTTTTGATTCGCCTATTGTTTTCGTTTTTTTGCTATTAGTTATCGCATCGTAAATACAACCGGTCATAAAGAAAAAGAAACTTTGGAGGTTTTTTCCCTTCTCTTTCATTCCCATTCCTTTTTCTCTTAGGCATATCCCCAACCACAAATAACAACTACATTATTGTTATTACCAGAA
Organism: Orchesella bifasciata; assembly: GCA_034697805.1. Lineage (NCBI taxonomy): Eukaryota > Metazoa > Arthropoda > Collembola > Entomobryomorpha > Orchesellidae > Orchesella > Orchesella bifasciata. The sequence goes on along the minus strand of JAQGAP010000455.1, from coordinate 3,944 downwards.
CTTGCTGGCACTGTCAGCCATTTATTTGAGCACGGAGCTTGAGTTGTGCTGTCACATTATCTACAATATTGAATATGATAACAACAGGCACATAAACTTAATGCTCACATCTTTCCCCTTTCTTTTACAACTCGCTAAATTACCAATTGCTACTACCACCATATTGCTTTTGCAACACTAATCCTATTAGTTAGTATTGTTTTTACTTTGCGTTATCGCTGCAAAAGAATGGAAAACAAACGGAAAGAAGTAGAGGTAATCAACCTACCAGTGTGAGACGTACTCACACTCACAATCAGTATGGATGTGCAAATGTCTCTTGTCTTTTTTTATTAAAAAAAGCTGTTCCAAGAAGAATAATGTACAACTATTTTCATTTGTTTTAGTGATAAATTCAACTCATTTACATTGCAGTTTTTCACAAAGCATTCGGTTAACATTTCGTAATAGCTCCCTTACTGATTTCTCACGGGGAGGAAAACGTGTAAATAAATTTAAATATGTGGCAATTAAAATGCCAAGCGTAAGCAACAACTGTTACCACTCAAGTGAAATATCGTGTCATTTTGGTTTTCAGTGGCATTAGTAATGCTCTGCTTTGAGTAAGTAATGCATGTGCATGTGTTTATCCTATCTTTACAGCGATTTTAACAACCACAATGTCAATCTTGTAAATGATGAATCACTCCGGTACTTACATCCCATCTCATCCAGACTAATTACATCCTAATTATAATCTCGTATCCACTGCTACCATTCCCAGCGAATGAGGAAAATTGTCGCTGAGCTTTAGTTGCATAATAATAAGAATAATACAGCTCCTTAAAGGCAGTCTCACTTCACACCATACCGTGTCATTTCTCATTTCTGTCTGCATATAAAGTAGGCTTTGATTTTTCTTTCAGAAAGGTCACACTCCCGAATCGGAATTAGCATAAAACAAGCAACTTGTACAACAACCAACATCCTCCTGATATAAGTAATGCACCGACTTGTAACTAAGCGTGAATTGCTTTTTCTTAGAATGGGTTTCTTCAATTTCTCTCATCCCATTGGTACAATCATAATCACGTTTGACAGGTAGTCCAGAAGAGATAGTGGAGCCGAGTGCGAGCTCAGTGGTATTTTATGCATTACCTGTTTACATTATCGACAGATGAGAAGGTGAGATAATAAGAACAAAAAGGGAAGATGCCAATGTACCTCCTACATTTTTTGCACTTGCATAATTTCCAATTCTTGTTGTCGACGGAGATCAAGCGCTCTCAAAGAGAATTTATTACATATTAGGCTGTCGACTATTCTCTCCTTTTTAAACGGAACGGAGTACATTCAGCATACTTTACGTGCTTTCATCACAGATTTTTTCCTCCTCTTTCAACTTTCATTTGCATTTCATCATCATCAGCCAAGCGCCATGCCATGAATGCTCAGTCTTTATGAGACATTCTGTTCTGAACTGCACAATATATAGTGTTTATATATGTACATACTTATTTTCGCTGCGCTGCGTTTTTTCCTCCTCTTGTTACAAACTACAAACTCATATATCGTTTTTCGTGACATGGAGTTTGATGCATATAATCACAATCACCCACAGTACACAAGTATATTTTTTACTCCTTTTCTTCTACTTGAAATATTGATTACAGGTGCAAGAAACTCACCGCTGATGTTTGCTCGTTCGTGTTCTACCGTCTCTTTTCAGTTTACTTAGAGCTGACAACAACAACCAAACTCTTTGGAAAAAGGAAAAGAAGCTCCAAGGCAGAAAGATCGACAACGCAAGAAATGTACGTATATGTATGCCATTTTGCTTATAAAAATCGCTTTTGTGATGAGCTCTCTTCGTAGTTTAGTGTCTATATGTTCCTTATTCCTTTGCATGCATTGCTATCTTATAAAAGTAGAGTATTATATAGCCTATTCAATTATAATATTGAATCATGATGGGTGATAGACATGAACATTATAAGCTCCAGTAAGTTTTTCCGTTTACTATATCAGCTCATCAAGCAGAAATGCGCAAACGTTATCGTATCCTTTACTTGTATAGCTTTGAATGTGTGAGAGAGGGAATATCATTATTATCATCATCATCATCAAAATGATGAAAGTAGGAAAAAAGATGAAGAAGGAGATGGCAGTGACTCCCACTTCTTCCAAAGAAAACACATAACCTTCTCCAAAACTTGAACAAAAAAATGAAAAAGTTTCCTTCTCAACTCTGATATGATGGAATGGAGTGCCTGACTGACGATGAGTGAGTCATTTAGTACAACAAACTTTTGCTTTGCTACCGACTGATGCGATGCGATATGATGATAATGATGATGACGAACGGACGATGCTGTGCGGAGCGAACTACCTTTTCCCTAACGTTGAGTCAATATAAACGGAATCTGGATACGTTGAAGGATGGTGTAATTCTTTATACCGTATTCGTTTTGAACTCTACTACGATGGATGAAGTGATGAAAATGTTGAGAGCTGTTTCATAAACATTTTTTTTTCTTCAAGCTAATGCGATGCAGCATTCAACAATACGATCCAATGATGAAATGCAAATTGACGTGCAAAGTGTCGATCCCACGGTTTGAATTCATGAATACAAATGAAAAGATTGGTTTCGAATTTATGATATTGGTTTTTCACAATTCTCCATTCATTATTTTTTAATCTCCCCTTTTTTCTCAGGAAGATTTGTCTTTTCTCTCTCTCTCTCTTTGGATGCTTACATTTTTATCCCAAGAGAAACACATCTTGTCAAACATTCACACATTATGCTTTCATGTTTTGAAACAAATGATGATAAATCAAATCCCATAAAAATACAATGGAATATTATTACAAGTCCCATGAATTTGTTTTGGACAACGAGAAAGATCAATGATTATAGCTATTGCCACTTCATTGGGAAGACGCAATTGCATTTTTATCTTTTTCGGATCAGTTCACCCAGACCAAACAAGCAAACATGGACAATCATCAATTAAACGATCTACCTTCTGATCGGCAAAAGAAAAAAAATAGAAAAATGGGTTTTACGTGACTACCATTTTTTTATCTTGGTAAAACAAGGTAGTATTTATTAAAGAAGAAACTTGTAACAAGTAACAACATTTTTGCTAATAGTGTGTGTATCATGGATAGGACAGGTAATTACAAACATGCATCCAATTGAATTTAGCTGGATTATTGACTGATGAGTTTTTTCTGGCATGGGATGGCATGCCCAACTAAGAATATATGTAACATCAACATCATCAACTGGAAAAGGAGAGATCAAGATAAGAGGAGGTATAACGATTACCTCACTAGTTTGCAGAAAAAATCAATTTACAAAAAAGAAAGAAGCTATTTTATATAAAGGCATGGGATGGCATATTAGTAAGATAATTTCTTATAAACCCGTGTGTGCGTTTGTGTATCTTGGAAAGTCATCTTTGTACTTATTACTGCTGTTTAAGATTGAGAAGGCCTCTAATTATCTCGATTGTCTGGTCATGTTTCAATCGAGACGAATGTTGAGGATAATTTAGCAAGGAGAAAAAGAAAAACCCCACACCAGCACCAGTGTGGATATTGTTTAACGATAAAAAAATTATATGTATTTTTTATCGGTATTAGGTACATATATCCTGATTCTTGGTCCCCGTGTGCTGTCAGATTATTTGCCGCTCACTCATGCACGGCCAAGGCATATCATTCAGTCATTAACACTTGCAAAAAAAACTATCTGGGTAGATGATAAATAAACTCAGCGTATATAGAGACAGAACTGCAGAAGACGCACAAACTTGTTTACATTTTTCTTCTATATTTCATGAAGTGTAGGGTACCCGGTACGCTTCATCGAGATAAAATAAATAAACCTGGCAATCAGGAGTGTAGACAACTAGCAACTTGACTGACAGATGACATTTGACCTTAAAACTGTTTGA